>JALRMF010000038.1:0-238916 GCA_026120015.1 Dendrostoma leiphaemia | reverse complement strand
TATAGCCTTTATACTATTTTTAATATAAATAACTTAGATAGCAATATATCTAATATATTTAATATACTAATTTTAACTATCTTTAGTATAAATAGCTTAAATAGCAACATATTTAATATATTTAATATGCTAACTCTAACCTTGGATTTTTATTAATGTAAGCGTGTTTTTAACATAAGAGATATTTTCCTGCAGCGGGGACATTGGGTTCCGCTATTCTGTCCTATACAGCCTATTAGCCTATTTCGTAACCTGCATATTGTATAAGTTATAACACCATTCTTAGGCTTGTTAGCTATTGTTAAAGAGCTTAAAAAGACTTAGGCAACGCGCGGGTAAAATTAGTAATAAAAACTTAGGTAAAGGAAAAGAAAAAAAAGTTAAGTAAAGGGTAGTTTCTCTGCAGCTAACTTATAGCTAGGGGGTGTGTAGAAACTATACATCTATAACTTTAACCCTGCTAAAACCAGCACTATAAACAGCGCTGCAAAAGCTTATAAATAGAGTATACCTTTTAACTTTATATACATACACTTTATAAAATAACATTAATTCACGTTTTAAACGGTCTGTTGAGACCTTGCTTTTCTTTCCTAATATGCCTTACATTTTGTTTCCACACTAAATGCCAGCTATATCGGTATACGCAAGATGAAATCACAAACTGGCTGCAGCGGGTCGACAAGCGAATATATAGCCTAACTCGTGGTTTGCTGGAAGTGGTAAAGTCCTTTACCCCTCAGGCATATTTGTACGGTGATTTAAGTTGTCTCTAAGCTGCTTTTACCAAGGAAGTGCGGTTCTGTCACAGGACGGCCCGAGACTACATACCTGCTGACGATAGTCGATTTCGAAACCTACAACAGTCGTGGCCAGACTTCGATAATTCAAATGTGTACGGGAGAATATACCTCGCGGAACTGATATATGGTGCCAGGAGAGAGCCAGGTTCTCCCGACTTTGGCAGCCTGCTCCGGTCGCCATTCTGTCGATTTTTCGATTCCAACACTACCATAGCGCGCGTACACTAATTCCTCAAGACCCCCAAAAGACTATAATACTACCTTCTTTTCAAGGAAAAAACAGTCTTTTTAGGGAAAAAATAGTCTTAGGGCTTTTTGCGTTATATAACGCAAAAAAACGTGTATTAGCTTTTTTAAAGTATCGCTATTTTATCTTATATGTACTCTTTTAGGCCTCTAGGGATCTTGGTTTAAGAAATGGTCTTAAGAAGATTGATTGGTCTTGAGAGGGCTTGGTTGGTCTTGAGAGGGCTGGGTTGGTCTTGAGGAAGTTGGGTCTTGAGATTTCAAATTTTAGGTACGTACCTACCTAGTTATCCACCCAGTTCCTTCCTTTCCAACGTCAACGAGGGAGAGATTTCAACAAGTAATCAACTCTTTAATTCAACAAAGCCGTCCGTCCAGATCTACCCACGTATTGAAAATTAAAAGCAAGCCTATTTTAAGCCATGGGAAGAGATTTTTTCTTAGCCAGTTTTTGTGCCTTGGCAAAAAAACCACGTTGAAAATTAAGCCAAATCTATCTAGGCCCCAGTGCCTTCCTTTCTAGTCAAGACAATACGCCCTGGCCAATACGACACGCTTGTGGCTAAGATAGTCTATGTGTTCTAAAAGGGGGTCTCTGGACTTGGAAGATTTTATAGGAAAAGGACAATATTGTACAAAAAAGCACCCATTGCTTCCTTTGGCGTCATATGACGCGGGAAATCCCAAGACCGTTTCGACGGATCTATAAAAGTGCGCTATGGTATTCGCAGATTCGAAAATCACTCAGTCCCTTGCTGGGGCCTATGTGTTTCGACAATACGGAGAGGGAGGGTCGGACTTCTCCACCTCTCCATGACCACTGCCATGTGTCATTCGTTCAGTATGCTGCCCTCCGGGGACTGGAGAACTTCGTACGCTCCGAGATCGAAATTCGTCCGGCTTCAGACGTTAGTTCACTTGGGTCAAGTATCCTCGAATCGATGATCGCGAAGAGCAACTGGGGGTTTGCCCTCGAGCTCATGCAAAGGGGTACCTAGGTATTGGTTTGGACAATCTGGTCGAAACCAAATTTGTGTCTGATTCCTCTCAGAACAGCCCGGACTCAAACATGTCAGCCGAGACTGAATCTTTCGACTCGGCGCTGTCTGTACCAGCGTGGGCATTATCTTTTGAATACATACCTAGGTGGTACAGAGTATTACTCATCCCTATGGCAAACCTTTGGGAAACGACCAGGACGTGGTGAAATTGCTCTACCAGCTCCATGAGCATAGCATACGAGTCGGCCAGCACCTAACGTCGACTATGCATTTCTGGACTTCGGACGAACCATGGGCTCGGGGGAGCTGGAAGCTGAAGAAAGAAATGATCATTGGCTGTGGAGAAGCTCTACAATGGGCAGAACTATGTCTGAAGAATGCTGCTCGAGAACAGGACAAGTCCATCGGCAACAAAACGCTGGAGACAGTCTACAACTGGTTCGTGTGCCCCGATGCGGAAAAAAAGCGAGGCATCATTGTGGCGATACAATGGCAGTCACAGCACATTCCTATGCGTACGGATACGCTTACTTGCTGCCAAATGTTATCTCACTGATCCAATAATGTTCACGTCGATACGCAATGTGATCTTCCAGGTGGTTGCCATGGCTCATGGGAGCGACGAGTAATTGCCCGGACAGAAGCAGCACTGAGATTGGAACCCTTTGCATCCCTAATGACAAGTCCAGCGTGCTTCACCTAGGGCATATAACCCCGTCATACTTCCCAACGTAGTGCTGAAGTGCGTCTGTCCACTTCTGAAAGGCCTCAACACCACAATGAAACTCCAAGCGCCAGCGCACACAAAACTTCCCCAGGACCTTTGATGACAGCGAAAAAGCAATGAGCGCAGTAGGTATCAGACGCTTCGTATCTCGACAAGCCATCCCATCACTCAACCCATCTTCTGCCTCTTTGGATCCCCGCCCAGACCGCCTCCGCCCCCAGGGGCCGCATTTACGGTGCCATTTGTCGAAACATCCGTCAGCGCCGGCCGTGTCCCGGCGTTGCCGCCCTCATTCGGCAGCGGCCGCTTGATCGTGGGCGGTCTGTACTGGCCTCTGTTCGCCATCGGGCTGCCTGGGCCCGAAGGAGCCCCGATGCGCCTGGCCTGGCTTAGTTGGGGGTTGACCATGTTGCCCCTGTTGGGCGGGTTCGGTACCTGTTGTTGCCCTCCACCGCTGCCAGCGCTGAAGCTCCCGCCGGCACTCCCGCCGGCACTCCCGCCGGCACTCGCGCTGGGTCCTCCCCTGCCGACGCCGCCGCCGTTCGGGGGCACGGCTTGGCCAGGGTTCTTACCGCCGGCGTCGCCATCCTTCCTCTCCACCGGTGGGACGTGCTGCCCGGTTCTTGACACCGGCTTGGACTTGGAGTGGTCGATGCCCGGCGTCTTGCGGATCGACGGGCTCTCCGCGTGGGGATTGAAGGCGTGGGCAGCCAGGGGCGCCGTGGGAAGTTTGGGCTCGTCTTCTTTGGGTCCAGCAAATTGTTTCACAGCACGGGCGGAGAAGAAGCCTACACCCTCGGATGGCGCAGCTCCATTCTGACCTTGTGCTTGTTGTGGTGGTGTCTGATGCGGACCGTTGCCGCTCAAAGCGGAGCGCAATTGGCCCGTCTGCTGTTGTAAGGGATGTTGTGGACGTGTGGCCGCATTATTCGAGTTATTTTGAGGGCCAGGGCGAGGGAAGGCTTGACCTGGGGTTTGTGGCGGTCGGGCGGAGTTTCCCGCGGAGACTGATCTGCTAAGAGCTCGTGAAGGTGGCTGCATGGCTGGAGGGTTAGATCTGTTGCCGTTGGCTTGAGGCGTGGGCTTCTCGCTTTGTGGTACGGAGACCTCGTCGGGATGTTCCTCATCCACTATGTTGAAGTCCACCTCGTCGAACTCTGCCATCTTGTCAGCGCAATTCTGATGAGTTCGCACAAGCAAATGACTAACCTCCCAGCAGATCTTCAAAAGATTCAGTAGCCGACGTCGTCCTAGTCAACGTTTCAGGACCACCAGCCCCGTTCACTACCGGCTCCACCTTGACAAGTTCTTCCCTCTTGACGAAATCCGCATGCCGGTGTAGCCCGTGCTCGTCCCACGCCCGGTTCGGCTCGACCTTCATCTTGGTGACTTTCTTGACGTAGTCCTTGTCGTAGATGCAGTTCCCCAGCACATTGCCAAAGTTCCGTAGGGCCCTCTTGAGCGCATCGGTCGTCCCCTCCTTCTTGGCCTTCTCAAACGCCTTGGCCTTGCCGCCGCAGTTCTCGATGTGGCCGTAGCCGATGTCCTCGTGGAACGTCCCGTCGCGCAGCGTCACGCGCACGATGACGCTGAGCCCCAGGCTGATCTTGAGCGTCTGCGGGTGCTCGTCGACAAAGTCGACCTGGATCTCCTTGATGGCGCTGCTCCAGCCGTTGAACCCAAACACCTCGTTCGCGAGCGCGATGCACTTCTCGGCGGCGATGTAGTGGACCTTCTGGCCCGAGGGCCCCTGCCGCGCCGACAGGTACTCGGGCCCGAGCTGCTTCTCGAGCCGCGACTGCAGCGTGGCGATCTCCTGGGCCGTGTATTCGGAGACGCGGTTCTGCGGGGCGTCGAAGGGGTTGGTGAGCGTCGTGGCGTGTTGGTCGCCCGGGCTGTGATCCGGAGGACATGTCAGTGATGAAGAGATTCCAATTGGGAGCGTTCGAGGGTGGCATGGGTTTCATTGTATCGAGACGCGTTATGCACGATGAGTTCGCACAACGCGTCTCAATTGGAATTAGATGGGGGTACTTACGCAGGCATCTTGGCGGTAACTAATCCGTAGGGGCACTCATCAAGGTTTTCTGTATGCAGAATAATGATCAAAAGTTGCAAATGTGTCCGTCCCGCTGTGTTGTGTTGTTGCCTGGAGCTACAAACGTGACCTTCGACGCGCTTGGAAGCCTGCGGGAGCGTGAAGTTCGGCAGGTGTTGTTGACATTTGGACCCGCGCTGCAAGCTCGTACCCACGTGACGTCAATTCCGCAGAGCCAACCACCCCTCCCCTCCCCCAAAAAGTCGGATCTCCGGGAGAAGGGTGTGTGTCAATTATCACCAGCATTGCCGATTATTCTATACCTTCAGCTTCAAAATTTATCGTGGTCTTCTCGACTGCATGATAGTCAACTCACGGAGACTCAGGCAATCTTTGCCAGGTTTACATAGACCCTCATCTTCCAGGCCAGCCTGAATCAAGACAACCCCGGTCCCACGGTACTTTGTTTCGAAGATCAAACTGCAGGAGATACCGATACCGTGCACGCCATTCTAGAGGAATCTGACTCGGCCTTGTATGATGAACAACTTCGTCATCCATGCCGTGACATCAAGTACTCGCTCACCTAGTCTACTTCAGCACAAGCCCTAGACTTGCGCGGACATCGTCGTCATGCTAGGCATCCCACCTACACGCCAGAGCTGACGAAAGCACACGCCTAACTCCAGTGAACAAACACGTGCAATACAATGGAGCCCATGTGAGATTGGCTTGGTACCATAGCATCCTCTAGGGGCTGCGATGTACCATGGGAAGAAGCCTATTGCTCCTCAAGTCCGGTCAAGTCGGGTCCCAGTCATTGCTGTACGCCGCACACCGTATTAACTACAAACAGAATGATGACGACGCAAAAAAAGAAGATTTCTTCCTCCTCCTCAAAAAGACATGATGCACCAGAAGATCCATAGCCGGTCCAATGCCGGGGATGCTGAGGTAGGAAAAGGATATCGAAATTATGCAGACGCAGGAATATGTGACTTGATGAGACGAAAAAGAACAAAACGCCGTTGCGATGTGCAGTCCTCAAAAAGCATCCCGAGTCTATGCCAGCCTTGTTGACGTTCAAAAGAAAGGTTGGTTGGTCAGTCATAAACGTATCGTGAAATATGCACGCTCCGGTTCCTGGCTCTGCAGCCCTTGTCTCTTGCTCGGCAATCGCGCCTTGCGTCTCTCTCCTGCAGCGATGCCACCAAAGTCACTGCTCCCATTTTTGGCGGAGCTCAAGTATCTAGAATGGCCCAACCCTAACGGGAGATCCATAAGATCCGTTCAGCAGCTGGTTCAACATTGAGTCTTGACCCGATGGCCCACCCGCAAGACCGTTCTGATCCGAGTTAGACCAGCCGATATGGCTCGCTAGGGCGTTGATCGCCGGTTGCAGTCGTCCACCAGCCTGCTCGTTGTGCTTCGCCAGCACCTGATCCCAGCCCTCCCGGTGAAGAGTAAAGCCGCCGCCCCGCTTGGCAGCCTCCGAGATGACCATCGTCCAGGCCTTGGCTAACTCATCGTACACATGGTCCTTGTGATGCCGGTACGTCTGGCTGTCCCAGTTGGGCATCGCGTGGGCGACCTTGGTGACGCCATCCAGGTACACGAGCGATATACTGGTCTGGACCTCGACGGGAGGCAGGTACTGAGGCGTGAAGTCCATGATGGCGTTGACGAGCGCAGCGAGGGGTTGCTTCACTCGGTAGTATGCGTAGTCAGAGCTGGAGTGGCCATATGGCATGGCCTCTGCGAGTTTCTGTTGGTATGACTGCAAGACCTGCAAGGAATTTGAGGCAGTGGGTCGGGGTGCCCCGTTCAGAACCTCATCTTGTATGTCGGGTCGCTGCTCGCAGATCGTCTGCAGGACGGTCCGCAGTTGGTTGCTGTCGAGGGTCTCCAGTAATCGAGGCAGAGGCAGGCTTCGGGTCTGAGGTTCGGGCAGCCTGCGCATCTTCCTTGGTCTCGCTAGCTGACGCTGTGCCGGTGATGGGGAATTGTGGGGCGAGACGCTCATCTCATCGCCATCGTCCTCGCGCTGGCGCTTGTTCGATTTGGATGCCATGCCGAAGGGAGACACTGTAGGGGGGGAGGAGACGACGTCAGCACCGTGGACCATCTAATCTGCTTGCGAGCCGGTGATATTAAAACATGTCGGTCACCACCGCTCGAGTCATGGGGATTCACAAGAGTTGCCAGCCCTAAACCTTGAACGCATGACTTTGAGTTTGATGAACCAAGAGAACAGAAACACATACCGCCGCGAGAGGGAGAGAGACGGTTGTTTTCGTGCTGATGAGGGAAGACGGGTGGCTGTGACAACAGCACGTTCATCTTGTCGTCGAGGGCGGCAAAACAGGTAGGGCGATGTTGGTTCCTGCGTCGGACCGGTGTCGTTGCGTTCTTCGTGGAGAGGAGGGGGAAAGGGGACAGATGCCTCCCCGAAAGGTCCAAGACCAGTCGACACCAAAACCACAAGGTGGGTATCAGGTCGTCGTCGGGTCGGGTCGAGCGTATGCGGCGGTCGACTGGAATCTCCCGTCAAGACCTCGGCGGGGTGGACTTGTGGTTCGTAATATTGGAGAACCAGATGATGGAGAAGGCGAAAGACCCGAGCCGAGGGGTGCAGACAGGAGAGACCGAGGATATATGGTGGAAGAAGGTGAGGAGAGTGTATGTCGATGAGTTGGTGCTCTGCAGGTATTGTTGTTGTTTCTCTTGTCGTGGGCAGCGACTCGTCCTTTGGTGGTTGTGATTAGACCAAGGGAGAGAGTTGGGCTTGCGAGGTCCAGGTCTCGGGTGCCTTCGCCTTCTTTATTACTGGGATGGGATGAAATGGCCCAGTCCAGTCCGAATGGCAAAGGGAGTGGAGTAGAGGAGAAAGTGATGGATGCCGGGGTTTGGAACTGGTGGGAATTTCACGGGCCAGGGAAGTGGCACGGTCAGCCAGCAGCCACATGCACCGGGGCCAAGCCAACCCAGAGGTCGCTACGGCACAACTGGGCACAGTGGTGGGGGGTGGGGACCTGCAGAATGGGAACCTCTTAGCAAATTGGCGCTGAACAGCATGTGGTCTCAGGGCCCCCCCAGGAGCGGCAACAGCGCACAAGTGGGTGTCTATTAGGCTCAAGTAGGGCCCGGGTTCCAGGTTGTTTTGGCCCCGCACCTGGGGCCCCTGCCGCTCTCTCGAGATGCAAGCAACCACCGCTCGCCCAGGCACGATCCGACAGCATGGGTCCAGGTCTCCAGGTCCGTCTGGGCAGGCCGCCTCGACTGGGGCTGTCGACGGGGGCTGCTGGAGGAGGAACACAAAGGCGGTCAGAGGCCGAGAGACGGAAGGCCCAGGCGATTGATGAGACTGACGTTCAATGCTGCAGGGTCCAAGGGCCCCAACTCTATTCACTCTCAATTCTATTGTCCTCCACAAGGCCACATTCAGTGCTCAGGCGACTCTCAGGCGGTTCACACCCCATGGCATCAATCAACCCAACTCGACCAGTATCACATTCGTCCAAGCCGAAAAGGAGCAGCCTGGTGAGGCAGAATGGCCTGGTGCGGCCCACAGCTTCCCTCCCACACATCACCATCCAAGGGCACACCTTATGCCTCCCCAAGACAAGCGCCAATGGTTCGCCGCAAGCTTCCTCTTTAGCTCGAACATGCACCCACACCCCAACATCTACACCGTTGCTCTGCCAGTGCCGGTATGCCTCTCCATTCGGCGTCGTCCAGATCATATCCATGCGCCCAGCACAGAGGTCACTAGTAGCTGCTGCAAGCTCTTGCAAGCTCTAACACCAAGACAGGTATCACCGGGCACATCCCCAAGCCTCAATCTCCGGCATCCCTTTGGCTGAAGCTGACGACCGTGCTCACCAATCACAGTCGCCCTGAGGGCACTACGGCTTATGACTGGCACTTAGCTTGAGACCCGAATGCAGCGATTCTGCGCCCATGACGAAGCATTGTCAATGTGAATGTGCGTTACTGACCTTCTTGGCCCTTTTTGATGCTTATCGTACCGTATCCTGGCTCGCAGCTATGGTTCTTCCACCTCTTGCCCGGCCACGTCCTGACCTCGCTTCCGGTACCCGGGCCTCGGCTTCACTATGCGGAGCCGGAGCTCGCCCGGGGTCGGCTACACCGATGATCCTCACC
This sequence comes from Dendrostoma leiphaemia, assembly GCA_026120015.1. Classification (NCBI taxonomy): domain Eukaryota; kingdom Fungi; phylum Ascomycota; class Sordariomycetes; order Diaporthales; family Erythrogloeaceae; genus Dendrostoma; species Dendrostoma leiphaemia. The sequence goes on along the minus strand of JALRMF010000038.1, from coordinate 229,937 downwards.
TCCCCCCTCCCAAGGTCGAAGAGCCGCCGTCTATAACACGAAGCACCGTGCTCATGCCCAGTGGCGCCACTTGTGCCGTCTCATGCTTTCGTCGTGACAAATTGCCAGATGAGGGTGTCATGGGTGCGGGAAGTTTAACTGTCTGCCGAACAGGAAGCAAGAGCCACGGAATCCCAGGCTATACTGCCGGTGCAATGGAATCCTGACGCATTGGTACAGCGGACTGGCACGACGAATGGGTACCATTCACGTCCTCAAATGCAGGGGACAGAGAAGGCTATTTGCTCAAGCCCTCAATCTGAGACTGTCTTCCTAGTGCAACTTGAAGTATGGTGGCTAGCCGTGACATACAAGCCTAACAAGAGATGTGCTGCGTAGCACTGAAGATGTCATACGGAGTAGACGCAATACAATTACGGTCCTCCGGGGTTCGTGCCGAAACCAAGCACTCTGCATCATAAAGGATAATTCTATGTCTTCATTGAATTGGTTTGACGAATGGCGAGACTGAGCCAGCGATATCAACTCAGCTGTTTCGATACACGTTGCCCTGAGCAATGCAGACTCTCACTTCCTCACGACGTGGCTCCCCTCTGCCGGCTCCAGCAACTTCCAGCTGCACTGGATGCCCCGCTTGGTGAAGCGTGATATTATGCTCTCGGCAATCTCGTCAAAGTTGCTCGTGGCCAGCGCCAGTATCGTCGGCCCAGCGCCCGAGAGGCACACGCCCAACAGGCCCGGCTGCGTGCTGGGTGTCATGGACTCGACGATCTCGGTGAGCCCCGGGATCAGCGTCTGCCGGTACGGCTGGTGCAGCTTGTCCTGCATCGCGAGGTAAATCAGATCGGGGTCTGGAGGCGACTGGCCTAGGGCTACAGGGAGAAGGGCTATGCGTTGGAGGTTGAAGGTCTTTTTTTTTGTATGGATGATGTTAGCGTGTGATCACTCCAAAAGACGTCTCTCTATAGTCTCGAATGCGTCGGGTCAGACTCACCACATCCGGACGAGGATATTGCTCAGGCAACACCGCTCTAGCCTTGGCCGTAGCCACCTCAAAGTCGGGAATGATAGCCACAGCCTTGATCTCCTTCGCCCAGGGAAACTTGATGTGGTGCCCAATCCCCCGTGGCGGGTCCGGCGGTCTCGAACCCGTATCAACACCGCCCGCCGGCGCAGGTAGGACCTCTGCCAGCGGAATCTCAATACGAGCCACATCCTCGGGCGTGAGAGGCTTCAGATATGTCCCCACGAAGCCACCGTACAGTGCCGCGCCGACATTATCAGGGTGACGCTCTTTGAATTTTCCCCTCATGTTAGCAAGACATGCCCATAGGCTTGAAGAGTCTTTTTTCTTCTTCTTCCGAGATGTGACAGGTTTATCTCACCAATCATGAGACAATAATCAAACAAGCGATCATTGTCCAGCTCCTTCAGCCCACCGCACTCCTTGCCCAGCAGCACGCCCGCCACGACGGCGGCGCCCGACGAGCCCAGCCCGCGGCCCAGAGGGATGGGGTTGACGATGTGGACGTGGGTCTCGACGGGGAAGCTCCGCTGGTCGTGGCACCGCAGGACGTACAGCGCCACGCGGGTGAGCAGGTTCGCGTCCGGGTCGAGGCTGATCTCCTCGGCGCCCTGGCCCTCGTAGGTGACCCTGCAGTTGAGAGGGTGCGCGGATGAGGGCTTGGACCGGTCGATGGTAACGTGCAGCTCCAGGTACATGGACAGGGCGAGGCCGATCACGTCGAAGCCCGGGCCGATATTGGCGGAGGAGCAGGGCACCTTGATGACAAAGGATTCGGTGGCCATCTTGGAATGGCACCCCTTGACTTTCTTCCGGGGGAAATGTGGTTGATGTAGTGGTATTTCCGATCACTACGAGCGGTTATTTGGGGGGGGGGTGGTTGGTGAAGGGAGCAGAGCCTGTAGAGAGGTGTTGAACCACTCAATGAGTGCAATGACTCTGTTCTGATCCTTCAGTCCCACACAGGCTTTTTGGAGGAACAAGAATTGAGGCCGGTGAGCTTGGCTCTATGATCTCAAGTGTTGTCACATATGAGTACAAGTGTGAACTCCCATCATAATTTTGGGCTCTACCGATGACGGAGTCAGGGTCTTGCTGGGCCGGCTTGTTGTCTGGCCCAGTGGACCTGGCTCTGAATTTCCATCACTGTCGTACGATGCAAGACATTTATTCCCCTTGACCTCATACAGGGCGAGTCTCACACTTAAGTTTGTGAGAATTCAGTGAACAGCTTTAAGAGGAGTCTATCTATCAAGTCGGATTGGAAAGTGCTTCATAGCTAGCTTCGTGGATTTTTGTTTTGTTTTGAGTTCACAGTGTTGTGGTTGTATGATCCAAAACAGAGCACGAGAGCATGTGAAGACAATTGAGGTCCTACTGCAGCCCCTCATCCCTGTCCGCCTGGGCCTTATCGATACTCATGACCCAGAAAATTTCCTACGGGCGCTCCTTCTCTCCAGACCACAACCTTTACTTCTCGTAGCCTATTCCTTTCTTCTCCCCGACCCCACAACTTTTAGTTACCGACGACACAAGCATTAGGACAAGCAAGAGATTACCAACATGTCGTCCTCCTCATCTCCGGCCTCCACGCCGCGGGCCAGCCCAGAACCACCCAAGAAATCCTCCTCCAAGAAACGCAAGATCGAACAGCCCGAAATCGAAGTCGACGTCAACCTACCCGAGCCCCCTTCCAAGAAAGCCAAGCGCGCCCTCAAGAAAGGCAAAACCCTCCCACCCAAGCCCGTGTCCGACGACGACGAGGACGACGCAGCAGCATCCAAGACCGCAGATGGCAGCGCGGCATCAGGCAAGAAAAAGGAACGCTCCCCATACGGCGTCTGGATCGGCAACCTGCGCTTCACGGTGACCCGCAGCGAGCTCCGGCAGTGGCTGGTCGACAACTCGGGCGGCAGCATCACGCCCGAGTCCATCACGCGCGTGCACCTGCCCTCGTCCAAGCTCAAGGGCAAGCGAGGAGGCGCAACAGGTGGTGGTGCTGCCGACGGCGACGGAGGAGAAGATGTTGGTGATGAAAAGACACCCCGGGATTTCGAGAACAAGGGCTTCGCCTACGTCGACTTTGCCACCTACGAGGCCACCGTGGCGGCCATCGCGCTCAGCGAGACCGAGTGGTACCGGCGGAAGCTGCTGATCAAGGACGCCACGAGCTTCGAGGGCCGGCCCGAGGAGCACAGGCACAAGAAGGCGGCGGCGGCGCCGGACGGCGACGAGGACGACGACGGCAGCAGGAGGAAGAAGGCCCTCCGCGAGGAGCAGGAGCTGAGCCCGCTGGCGCAGAGCCGCAAGATCTTCGTGGGCAACATGAGCTTCCAGACGACCGACGAGGACGTGCGGGAGCTCTTCTCCAAGTGCGGCGAGATCGAGTGGGTCAAGGTCGCCACCTTTGAGGATAGCGGGAAGTGCAAGGGGTACGGCTGGGTCAAGTTTAAGGAACCCGAGGCGACGGCGTGGGCGGTCAAGGGATTCGTGAAGATCAAGGAGGTGGAAGAGACCGAGGCTGACTTCATGGATGTGGATGCCAAGGAGGAGGACGAGGAGTCATCAGCAAGCAGCGACGACTCCGACGACGAGGAGAAGCCCAAGAAGAAGGCCAGCAAGAAGACAAAGCCCCCGCCGGAGAGGAAGGTCAAGACGCGCAAGTGGTGGATCAACACGCTGCACGGACGACGGCTGAAGATCGAGCACGCCGAGGACGACCAGACACGGTATAAGAAGCGCTTCGGCGGGAAGAAGGGCCCTTCTGCGGGCGCCGACGCGGGCGCCAGACCGCAACAGGGTCGACCACAGGGTCGTCGTGGCGATTTCAAGCCCCGAAGAGACGATGACGGCGCCAGGCACAAGCGGAAGGATCCGGCGGCGTTTGATACCTTCGAGACGGACATCAGTGTTGCTCGGTTGACGGGCGCAGCCGTGAAGCCCGAGGGCAAAAAGATCACGTTCGACTAGACTTTTCAGCAATAGGAATCTATCCCGGTTTGTGGTGGTGGGTTAGCTATGAATTCTACTGCCATTCATAAGTGAAAAACGTCTACATAACCGACCTCAAGACCAAGTGCGACGGAGCAGGAGAAAACAGGACATGACTTGCTACATGTAGTTCGATAGGACTTGTCATCCCATGGCATGTTCTAATCAGGACTGTCAAGTCTTCAGGCGTGAGAACCAGGCTCATTCGGTCTCATACACGCCCTGTATAGAAAAGACACCTGTGTATCCGGTCCGAGGCGGCCCGGATGGCAACGCCCACCGGGACCCGATTTCCGTATTAGGACTAGCGGGCATTCACGTCAGTGAATGCCGCCTACTAAAGACCGCGTTGCACGCCGTAGATAGATGGATTTCTTCCCTTTCAATCAACTACCCTTCTGACTGCTTTACTGATCTCATATATCGTGAGGTCCCAAGCGGAACGAGGGCTAACTATCGTGGACACACACACCTGTGTCCAAGCAACAAGCTTCGACCCCAATAGATGCATAGCAAGCAACTTGCCAGTGAGATCATGGTGTCCTCTTCTGTCCAGCTGTGGCATGTGAAGATAAGTATCGCTTGTGATCAGACATGTGCACACAATGTATATATAGATACATATTATCAATATCCTTGTAGACACTCTGCGTTGCCAGAGTCCTGACCTACGGCTCCAATTGTGGACTTCCTACGTCGAACACACGGAACAAATTCAGTCGGAACCACGGCATTCAAGAATTCCATGGCATTTTCAAATCCATTGCAGTGCAACCTAAGACTATTTCCTATTGACATTCTGTTCATTGGTGATTGGTCGACTGACCATTTCCGTCGAGGTGACTTTGTTGCCTAGAGGCAAGGCTGCCGATGTAAAGGAGACAAATGGAATGGATTTCCGGTCCCTAACTCATCGAGAGCTTTCCACAGAGCTGTGTGATAAGGCTGCGAAAAAGAGGGAGAGCAATAGGACCCTCATATAAAATGAAACGGGTACCAGATACAACAAGAAATCAGGAAAAAACACAAATCGTTGCCAGCCGTCGTAAGCCGCCGTCGTCCTAGAGACTGTTATCCTACGGTTTGCCCCGTCGGGTGACCATGAGGACAGAATTCTCGTAGCCAGATCCATGTTCTTCACTTCTGACTCTTCTTCTCCTCGTCGAGGTAATCCTCGTCAGAAGCGTCGAGAATGTCGTATTCTTCGTCAGTCAAGAAGCCCTCGTCCGAGTCTTCCACCCAGTCTTCGTCCTCGCCATCCTCGAATTCGAAGCCGTCCTCATCAACGACCTCGGCGGTCTCGGACTTGACGTCCTGATGGACGCTCGCATCTGGCGACTCCTTCTCCAAGGTAGGGAAAATCATCTGGCTGGTCTCAGAAACCGAATCTCTCTCGTCGATGTCCTTGGGCGTCTCCTTGACTTCCACTGGTGCCACTGGTGCCGATTCAACTGCCTTCGGCGCTTGGACAGTAACATCACACCAGAGTTTGTGGCCGAACTTGTGACCATCCTTAGTTGTCAAGCGCCACCAAGAGATGACCTTGCCTTCACGAGCTGGAGTTCGGAGAAGAACAGTGAAAGCGAAAACTTGACCCGGGGCAACAGCATCGTAAGATACAGTAGACTCGGAGGCGGACACGAGGTCGCGAATGCCAGCTGGGTGGCTAGAATCGACGTGACCCATGTAGTCACCACCCACGAACTTGACGGAGCATCCCTTGGGCCATGAGACATCGCCACCATTACGGAGAACCCAGGTCTGCTGGAACACTTGGTTGGGAGGCATGACAGTACCATCAGCAACGGTGTCGTGCTCAAAGACGGCAATAAGCTTCTCGGCAACAAGCTTCTCGGCAGCGATTACAGGAATCTGCGGGTAGAGAGTCTTCTTCAACGCCTCGAGCTTCACAGCGGTGGCCTTCAGGAGTCGCAACTGCTCAGGCCCATCTGCGTCGCTGCTGTCATCCGAGGATAGTGTCAACAACGGGGTTGTCTCAGAAACGGTCGGGTTCTTCTCCGACACAGCCTCGGGCTCAGGCTTCACATCGACAACCGTGTGCAGGGAGGTTGTGGCGCTATTGGACGGGGAAGCGGTCTCAGTCGCGCGAGAGCTCACAGGCTTACGCATCAGGCGATCGCCCATGACCGGCAGCTTTTGCCCTCGTTCATCCTCGCCCTTCGTGGTGACCTCAACGCGTCTCACGGGTGTCTTGAGCTTGATGAGAGGGTGAGTACGGTTGTGGTTGTTGGCAGGGCTTGCTTCGCAGTTGGCGCAGAAATCGGTATCGTGGCACACGCTGCACTTGTAGCGATCACCAACAATGTAATGCTTGCGCTTGCCATTGCAGAGCGGACCATCGCAGCAGATGCCGTAGTGGCAAGGGCGGATGACCGTGCGGGTGCGAGCGTCGGCAATTTGGTCGTAGATCGGCACGAAGCGGTGACCGGGGTGGACGAAGGCTGCGTTCACGACACAGGCTGAGCAATAGTCCCAGTCTGGGCAGTCGAGACACTTTTGACGAACGCCAAAGATGAACTTGTCACAACCATCACAAATGGCGTGGTGTCGCTGATCGCGGCCAGGAGCCAGGCGCCTGGAGATCTCGGAAGGCATCGGGGTACCCTCAACAGCCGGAGTGAAACCGTGCTGGGGATGATGGCCGTGCTGGTCACTGCTAAAGCATGCCTTGCACAGATCAAAGTCGTCGCAGTTCGTACAGTGCAGGAATTCCTTATCTGGGAGCTCTTGCACACAAGAGTTGCAGGTCCGCATCTGCACCCGGAACGACACAGGAGCGACCGCACGGTAGGCAGGGATCATCGGGGCAGGCTTCGCCTCGACTGGCTTGACGAGCTCCTGGGCAGCCTCGAAGGTGGTTTCCTCGATGTTCTTCTTGGGGGAAACTCTCTCGGTGGTGCTGACCAGGATGGCGTCGCCCCTCACGAATCTCTTGAGGAGCCAGTGGTCAGAATTGTAGCAGGTGACGCCGATATCGACACACTCGGGGCAGAGGTCGAAATCGCCATCGTCGCAGGTTGAGCAGTGGTAGTGCGCATCGGGGATGGTGCGGTCGCAGTTGTTACAGCAGACGGCAAAATTGGCTGCTTTGGGAGCAACACACAGAGAAGAGGTGGTTGTCTCGGTTGACACGGCGTTCTGCTGCTGTGCAGTCCCTCGTTGGGCCAGCGACAATCGACTCATGGCGGTGTTCATCTTGTTTGCTTCCTCCTGGTGCATCTGCCACAGGGTAAGTCCTGAGGGAGAGGGAGAAGGGGACGATCGGTCGATAACCCTGTTTCCGTCTTCGTTGCCTTCGGACGAAGCGGTGGAGATGAGAGGTGCCTCAGGCTTGGTCTGAGAAAAGTTCTGCGTGTCCTGCTCGGGCTCGTCTTCGATTGTGACAGGCTTTGGACGGCTCTCTTCCTCGTCGGATGCCTGTAGAGTAACACGCAGCTTGAGCTTCTGCTTCGCCTTTGCAGCGCGGAAGAGCTGCTTCCAGACGGACTGGTTGCTCGGGTCGAGCACAACGTAGGAAGAGGCGGAATCAGAATACCGCTCGAAGGTGGCGTTCGCCTCTGGGGAAATGCAGAGGATATTTCGGATCTGAAAGTGCACGGTCAGTAGAGTTCATAGGCAAGTTTCACCGGAATTCGGAGCGAAGTGAAGGCGACAGATTCTCTGGTACGAGGAAACCCGAAACCCGACTTGCACCGCTGTGGTTATTGGAGCAGAAGTTGCAGTGATAGCAGCGTTTGGTGTGAATTGAGAATAGCGTTAGGGGCAGATAGCAGCATGACGTACCTTATCTTCAAAGACGCTGACACCGAGATCGCGAAGCGGGAGCTTGAATCGTCGGGTGCTGCCTTGGAAGTTGACCTTGAGGGTGACAAGAGTGTCCGGGGTGGCCGGTGCAGGCGAGGCCATGATGAGAGGAAAGGAACAGAAACGGCCTCAACTATGCAGGTGAGTGTCAGTATGAGGATGAGGATGAGGATGGCAAGTCAAGTGAGGTGAGAGTGACGATGAAATGAATCAAGATGGTGGAAATGGTGGCCCGACTGATAGATAAAGGATGTCCCTGATCGCCTCCGTGCCGGTCTCCGGGGTGGTGGTGGTTCTCAAGGGTTGCACTGCAGCGCTCAACAGGCACCGATGGAGTGCAGCAACCACTGTTTGAGTGATTCCACAGTCGTCCGCAGTTGGCTGTGCATCAGGAGTGGGTATGGCAGAGGCGAGTAAATGCCGGGGCGAGCGGTGAATGGGGTGCCGAGGTGCAGTGCAGCCTGGTCTGGGGAGATGGGGAAAGCAACCGGCAGCGATGATGACGAGAGTGGGTTTGGGAGCAATGCATGACCTGTCCTGGTCTTGGGCTGGGTGCATACGTACAGGTGGGTTATGGATGCTTTTCGATCCGCCTTGACTGGAATCGACTCGAATGTAACTGGTCTCGGCGTTTCTGAGTACGCCAGGTTCAACAGGTTGGAATAGGATGTAGGAGGAGGTGAGGATCTCTAGGAAGATGGTGGCATGAGTGCACCTCGTGTCGTCTTGGGTCGGTGCTCAAGGCGAGGAGGGCTGATTGAGGTGAAAGAGAAAGAGGGGAAGTGGGACTGGAAGGAGCTTCAAGCAGTAGATGAATGCCCGCACTGCTCCCGCTAACCTTTGGAGTAGGCGGTGCTGGACTGTGCAAGAGAGGCGAGGCGAGAGTGAGGAGAACGGGGGAGTACGTACACCACCACCATTTAGCCCAGAGGAAGCCCAGAGGAAGCCCAGACGGCACAACCGCAGTGCCACCGCAGTGCCACCGCACTTGCACCTGACACAACTGGTGCAGCAAGCTCAACGATTGGCGATCCTCGATCCTGGGTTCGACTAGCACGGGTGCCTCCCAGTGTCAGCTCGACCCCCCCCCCCTACAGATGCTCGGTACATACACTTCCCGTCAGTCGACTTGACAATGCTAATGGCACTGTTTGCTTCGGTGGCGATAACGACTGTGAGGATGCTGAAGAAGCCTGTTCCAGTCGCAAATGGCTGAATCCTGCGGTAACAGCAGTAACAGCAGTGCAGCGGTCAGTCGCTGTTGGTCCTTGTCTCACAAAACGGATACTATCTATGCACAAGTAGTGCCACGCAGAAACGGTGAGTAGCAGAGTGCAGGCGCTTAAGTCAAAAAAAGTACCCTTGAGGGCACGGCTACCTTTCAGATGATAGGCAGAGCCAAGATCAGGGAGCACTGTGAATTCGTAATGCCTGTGCAAACAGCAAAGTCCTGACGAAGCATCACTAACAATGCGCGAGTAAGCGGTACGCAGATGCTGCTAGCCGCCGCCAACCCCAAGAGAGTCACAGGCACAGCTGGAACTTGGCCCGGCGGCATCGCATTGACGAGGGCCCGAGGCCTACGTAGACCTTGCTGGCTGACTGACTCTCTTCCAACAAGCCTCTTGCCAATGTCAGAAGCTTCCACGCTGCCGTCATGACTTGCTGTGTAAGCATGGCCATCGTGAGGGCTCTGCTGCTTTTCTGCTCCGTGGACCATCATGGAAGAAGGGGCAAGGTGCGTTTTGTAACTCAGTTGGAGCGAGCGCTATTCTCCTCTGCAGCAGGCTTCTGCTGCTGATGCAGTCGATGCTTTATTTTCCCTATCAGCTACCAGTTTCATCGTCTTCAGAGCCCTGACATCGCACTCGGTGCCACTCACCAACGTCAGCCCCGTTGCCTTGTCAGATTCGCCCCTGAATCCCCCCCGCTGCCGCCGCAGCCTCGTCCAACCTGTCATATTTTTGCCCGACGGGCCTGACCATCCTTTTTGTCATGACTGCAGGTTGAATCCATTCATGTCAAGGCTCCGAGGTCTCACTTCAGAGGCTCACAGCCGTGTCCAAACAAATCAAGCCTCGAACACATCCCAATACCAAATGGGGCCTATACTGCATGCAGCCTTACGCGTGTGTGGCCGGAGATAAGTCGACGAGCCAGCCGACCGGCCGCTCTCCCTGCAGAACTTGGCTCAAGCCGTGGCTTGCAGTACTGAACGAACCTCACGTTCTCGGTGCCATGGTGTGCGCCCCCTTCTCCAGTGTTATAAACAGGGAAACGGGAAGAGGACGGAAAGAAGAATAATTACAAGAGAAGAGACCTCGGCCGCGCCTGTTTCAGATCATGATCCTTTGGTTGCTTCTCCTGCACGCCTTCCAACTACATGCAGTATCGTACGGATCCCTGCCTTCCTCATCATCAACGGCACCGATCCGCTTAGCTGCGGACGACTCGGGCTGAGGCCGGCCGGGCATGGACAAAATCTGGATAAGCACTCGACAGCCACACCCAGCCGAATGTATTCTTTTTCGAGTTGAAAGCAAATTATGTCTCCAAAGGATCGCATGTTCCCCTTTTTTCTTTTTGGTTTAATGTCCTTATTCTTGGTAGTAATTATGCGGCGTGACAATTTCTTGTCGTCTAAGAATTTACAGCCAAGCTCACTGGAGAGCTCAAGGCCTCACCGAGAGGCTTTTTAACATTTGTTACTGTCCATATAATTTCGTTAACGCAAAACACTTCTTTCCGGTAGCTGTTTGATTGCTCTAGTCTGGGCAAGTACCATTTTCAGAAGGCCGGATTCTCTTCCTAGGGAGAAAAAGAATCGGCTGGACCTGGTCATGGTAGCTGCCAAAGTCCTCAGTGGCTTCCTGTGTGGTTTTTGCTTGTGTGCTCGCCTGTCTCAGCTCTGAAGAAGGGAGTATATGTATGTCTGCGTGTGCTTTGCACCGAGGCCTTTTGCGCAGCCCGACGCCCGCCATCTTGACATGACGACGTCCAGCTCGAAGAGCAGCCATTCTGCCATCGCTAAGGACGCCAGGCTGTCATACGCTCAGTTTGCTTCAACCAATTGACCATGGCCACGTCATGAGGGCTTATGAGTGCAAGCCGAATGCTCTCCAACAACGCCACGCCTTCTCTGGTGAATCCGCTTCCTCACTCCGCTTCCTCACGCGGAATTCGTCTGGAATACAAACCAGATCCATGAGGTGTCCTCCCTCAAGTTTACTGCCACGTTGAAGCCGACCGCATACAGGTAGGCAAGCCACGGATGCTCCCGTTCGGTCTACCAATGTGCACAAATGTGCACAAATGCGTCCCAGGCACGTGGCTGACCGGACGAGACCATCCCGGCGCTGACTGGCTCTCCAGCCTTTGGCTGGTTGAAGATACAGGTTATGGCCATGCTAGCACACACAATCGCTGCAGGTCGATACCGAAGCCATCTAACAGTCATGAGTAACACTGCCCTCTCGCAATTGTAGGGCAACTCTCAGCGCCGCGGCATGACTTGCCCGGGGATCAACCGATGATGGCTTCCAAAGCCTCGACCAAGCCGCCTTCCTCATACCTTACCATCTTCTTCCTGCCTTCACCCACAACAACTCCCTTGACCTTGACGCTCCGTATCCCCAATCTTCCCAGAGCCTCAACATCCACCCTCGGCATCAACACCCCTCCTGCCCCCTTGCCGGACCCGTCATGCCCTTCCGCGCCCTCCAGGTACACCAAGTGGCTGACATACCTACCCACCTCACCCTCAACGAGCTCGCCAAAGTCGGTCTGACTCTCCTTGGCCGCCCTCGCAACAGCCTTGACAAAGTCCACGGCCGTCATGGGCCTCGACGCGGGGCCCGTCTCCCGATCGACCTTGCTGTTCAGGATCAACACCTTCTTGCCCGCCCTGGCCACGGCCCCGCCGACGCCCCGGAGGATGACCGAGGGGATGATGCTCGTGTACAGGCTGCCGATGCTGTACACGACGACCTCGCTGTCTTCGAGCGCGGCCAGGACCTTGGGATTGGCCACGGGCCAGATCTCGTGGCCGTACGGATTGATGTACCAGACGCGCTCGACGCGCGCGGGCAGGTCCTCCTCGTCGTCCTTGGAGAAGGCCGCGTGGTGGCCCCGCAGCACGGGCAGGGACCCGGGGAGGTTCGCGTCCTCGACGCGGTCGAGGTCCAGGTGCCTGTTGCCCGTCGGGCAGAACGTGTCGTCGGGGACGGCCGTGGGGCCCGACGGGTGCGAGATGGCGACCTGGCCCGCGAGGATGGACCCGTCGCGCAGGCCCGCCGAGATGTGGTGCGTGAAGTTGGAGTTGATGGCTGGCAGGACGGCGGTGGACTCGGGGATGGCGCAGATGAGGGAGAGGAGGTAGATGGCGGACTCGAAGGAGCCGGAGAAGAGCCGGGCGCTGTAGACCATCAATAAAACTTACTTAGCACCCATCCTTCAAGCTTGTAATGACTTATTGTGCGAGGGTCACTCACCCGGTCAAGAAAAGGTTGCCCACGCTCGCCTCGGCGAAGTTGAACACACTCGTCGGGCGATTCCTCTTGACGATCTCTAGGTTCAGCGTGTTGAGAACAGACCTGATCAGCTCGCGCTTCTGGCTGGAGATGAACGTCCACAGTAGGTGCCGCGCCTCGACGATATCCAGCCACTCGGAGCGGGCTTTCATGGGGTCTGCAGAAAGGCGGTGTTCGAAGAGAGTCTTCAGAGCGGTCCGCTCCTCGTCGCCGTGGTGGTTGGGGATGAGACGGACGAGACGGCCTTCAAGTTCTCGTCAGTGACCCTCAAGTCTCTCTTCTCGTCTCGTCTCATCGAAGGCTGGATGTAGTTTCATCTACTCACTCCTCACATCGCCAACACCTGTCCTTCATTAGCCACTGACTCCTGCCAACAGGAAATTGATATCCGAAAAGGGATGACAGCTTACTCGGCCCGCCAAACACACGAATGAGCTCCGACGAGCTCCCGCCATTATCACTGATGGGAATGATATAACGCAGCGGACACGTTCTGCTCGCCACAATCTGATCAAACACATCGACAAGGAAGTTGGCCGCCGTGCCCCCCGAGAAGACAGCGATGCCGCCGCGCTGGTAAGGGCGCCGCGGCGTTGGGGGGAATTGCGGCGTCTCGGCCATCCTCCCGTCCGCCTGGTGGACACAACGCCCAGAAAAAGAACGGATTGACAAGAGATTTTCGAGCCGATCTGGACCGTGAAGTATTGAAGAAGATTGGCTTTCTTCGCAAAAGAAGAGGCAGGCGAGCCGTTGTTGTTGTTGCTGCCTCCGCTTATAAGGTGCGGGTTGTCCTGTACGTTGTTAGATAACAGCCGATGTTTACCCGTGCGCGGTGGCTGAGTCGTTACACCACCAGTCAACTTGGTGATCTAACCATAGAATAACATCAACGTGTCCTGATCGTAATACCATGATCACCATAATTTCTAAGCACCTTATGACTCTTCTCGCCATGTCTTTCGGCGCAACTCAGACTACTCCCAGTGGGCGGCGGTACCTCGAGTGAGGCCAGCTGTCCGCATCTCGACTTCGAGAATACGCATCGCGGACGGCAGTATCTCATATTACAATCTTAATGGCATGGTACACAATGCACCTGCTTGGGGACCACGGGACATGTCATCCATGTTTTTCCTTTTCGATTCAACTTTCGCCCTACAACCAACTGCCCCCTCTGCTCGATGGTGGTGTCCTTCTGGTCCGCCCCCTAAGACCCCTTTGGACAGAGTGAGATACCAAAAGAGACAGCGCAACACACAGCCCTCTAGCAGAGTCTATCGTGAAAAAGCACAATGCCCAATCCCTCCCGCAAGTGCAGTCCCATGACCCCTCACACACAAAAAACCTTCCCGCACAGTTGGTGATATCTTCCCATCACCCTCTCCTCGCTCAGACCACGACGACCGGTATCATGTGCCAAAGTCCTACCCACGCACGAACAACAAAGACCCCTTGTCATCCATTCCCGTCCCGTTGCGCATATTCGTAAGGAGCGTTGGAGTCCTCGACCAAGGCGTGACATAGGCCAATTACCGGAGTAGTCACCACTGTAGACCACCCATCTCTGACAATATACCGGGCACACCATTCAATCAACAGGAACTCCAGACCAAAAAATGAACCTATCGCTTTGTCCATCCGTGCAAGAGAGGCCCTGACAATGCTATACTGATAGTGAGGGGATCAACAGGGGAAAAAGAAAAAGAGATACACCGGAAACTCCGACAATCCCCGTCGATCCACCTTTTTGTGCAAAGCAATGGATGACCAGAACATGGCCCGTGATGAACGCCAGAAACTTGGGTAGGAGGACACACTGTACCCGGGACACACGCAAAAACACAGACGAACGAGACTGTAAGTAGAAGATCCGAAGCTGAAGATGTGTCTTACTCCCGAAAGTGTGTGAGACTAGCCCGTTCTGACGACTGTTCCCATAACGACCTGCCTCCCCAATTCCCTAACATGACCAGCGAAGAAACCCAAAGACGACGATGCCATGCGCTGGTTGTTGGGGCCTGGTTAGCTCAGCACACTTCAACGGGACAACGTGGAGGAAGTCCTTGTCCCAAAGCCATCGTTGATCGTCCAATCACGAGCAAAAGCATGAAAACCTGTGCTTGACCATTCCATCCCTTGAATTGTCAAAGCATGTCAGGAATTTGATTGCAAATGATAGTGCCGAGATGGACGCTGCGGCTTCGAATATGCTGTAGAGGTTCGCCACAATTGCGCATAGTTGGAGGCCCGCCACGGATGTCAGGGCGTTTGCTCGTATGCTCAGCCAAGCATTTCCTTATAGCCGCTGAAAACCTAGTACGGAGCCATGCCTGGAGCCGCTTGATTGTAGTAGTACCCCTCCGGTCCTGGCGACATGCCCATGCCCATATTCTGGGCATACCCAGGAGCGGGAGCGCTGTAATTCGGATAGCTTGGATACGTAGGTATTTGAGATGCGTCGTAGTAATAGACCGTGCCGTTGACGTCTTGTGCGACCAGGGTAGACGGCCCACCCGTCTGACCGCTGTTTTGGGCGGGAGGAGCCTCGCCCTGACCACCCTGGCCATAAGTCATGCCTTGTGGCTGTTGAGCTCCGGGATAGAAGGCGGATGCAGCAGCTGAGGGAGCCATGTTGTGGCCATAAGGCTGCGGAGGCTGTGCA
Source organism: Dendrostoma leiphaemia (assembly GCA_026120015.1). Classification (NCBI taxonomy): domain Eukaryota; kingdom Fungi; phylum Ascomycota; class Sordariomycetes; order Diaporthales; family Erythrogloeaceae; genus Dendrostoma; species Dendrostoma leiphaemia. The sequence goes on along the minus strand of JALRMF010000038.1, from coordinate 214,906 downwards.
TAGTAATATCCTTGCTGCGGTTGCATCATGGGGTAAGGCTGGTTGTAGTATCCAGACTGAGGTTGAGAATATGCCGAAGGTTGAAAGGGCGCGGCATGGATTGCTCTCTCCGGAATCTGAGACAGAGGGGTACCGGTAGAGATTTGGGAAGGGTAAGAAGGATGTCTTCCATGTGTTTCCTGTGACAAGTGATTGGCCACCTGAGGTGGTACCTGTTGGTGAAAGGCCTGCTGAAACTGTGGAGGTTGTCGGGTCTGCCTCGTAGGTGATTCAATGTTCTCGACAGACACCGCCTTTTGCGGTCGAGGTTGATGCATAGGAATCGAGTCATCGGGGCGGGATTCTTGGAATGTGGGCTTTTGTGGGAGGGGATGTGTCTGCGGCTGTGGCAAGTTGTTGATGGAGGCCTGGTCGGTCTCGGCGGCATACTCAGGTCCTGGAGTATCGGCAACAGCAATTTCGACAGGCGGAGGAGGTGGTGGGATGAACGCTGGAACAGGGCCAGACATGGGCACCTGCATTTGAGGCTGCATCATGGGTGGTAGTCTCACAACAGGTCTGGACATGGCGGAGCCGGTTGGTGAGATGAAATCAGCCGGAGCTATCGATGACCGACGACTCATGTCAACGCTCGGGGTGTAGATACTTCCGTAGTAGCTACCGCCGTAGACGCTGGTCCGACGTGAGTAACCACCAACAGAACCAAAGCCTGGTCGAGACTTGCCGCGGATACGCTGCTGGTTAGGCCGCATGGCTCGAGGAATGAAGATGAAAGATCGATCCATAGCAGGGAAGACGTAACGAGGTTGGTTGTCAGGTAAAGAGATTCGCACCGGCTTATCGCGCCGCAGAGGAGGTCTGTGGTCGGGCAGCTTGGTGTAGCGCTTAATCGGGATTCCGGAGAAGGATTTGGGCTCCTTCAGACCGGGGAAGAAGACACGAACTTCCACCACTCCAAGTGTCTTCTCAGTCGATAATGTTCTGTTAATCGGGGTCTTACTAACAGGACAAGTGGGGATATGTCCATCCCCGTTCGGCAGGCCCTCTGCGGGTTGTTGAGTCGAGTGTCTTGGATGTCGCATAGGCAAAGGCTCGGCCACAGCCTCGTGCATATCGTGAGCCCAAGGGCCACTTACAGTCGGGTCGAATGGGTTCGGCTGGAAAGGGCTGTTTTCGTCGTCAGTAACAACGTCGACACGGCGGTCGTCGGGTGCGGCTGTAAATAGGTACATACTTGTTAACCGGTGCAAAGGGGCCGCCGATGCCACGGCCCCTGCCTCGTCCACCACCCCTCAACGCTCCTCTGCCAAAAGGACGGAAGCCATTTGCGGCCGGACCAGCATGTCGATGGTCGTGCATGAAGAACGCGCCCCTATTGGGCACGAACGCTGGATCCTCATCTCTCTTCTTGCGGTATTCCTCATGCTCGCGGCGTCTGCGCTCGAAAGGAGGCTCTTGTCCATGAACATCTGTGGAGCTCACGACTATGGGGCCTGTCGGCTTGTTGGGTGCTGGAGCAGCTACCTCCTCTTGTGCCGGCTTCGCATCGCCTGAGATGCTCAGACCATTGAGCTGTGCTTCGGCTTCCGCAACTGCCTCTGTGGCTTGACCATTGGATACTGTTGCCTCAGCAGAAGCATCACGGGGCGCACCCGCCTTGCTAGCTCCCCGGCCCGCTGTCTTTTTGAGGGCTGGCGATGTTGGCGAAGCCTCGTCGACATTGCTAGTATCGCTATCATCGCCGTGGTCGTGCTCATCACTAATCACAGAGCCTTCAGTGACGGAATCATCCTCGAGGTGGTCAAGAGTCTCGGGAACCCCCTCGTCGTCACCATCGTCCTCGACCCGGCGTCGATGACCGAGTGTCCTCTTGCTGCTGCGTTTGGGAGGGGCACCCATCTTGACTTCGGGCGGATGAGGTCGGTCGGGCCGGAGGAGCGGTGGTGAAGTCGGACAGCTTCGCAGGCTGTGTCTGCAGTTGATTCAAAAGGTATTGAGCGCCAGCGGGTGGTGACGGAAGTCGACAGAATTGTCCTCGAGAACGCTTGATTGCGTAGCCGATATGGGGGAGGACAGCTGGTCGAGTTCGGCGGCCGCCGCGCTGCGGCAATCAAGGGAAGCGTGTGATGATGAGAAGGGAAGGTTGGACGCGATTGGAGGTCGCAGGGATATAGCAGACCGCGTGAAGCAATTAGTAAAACAAAAAAGAGCACAGGCAGTGTTGACGATCCACAGAAGGTCGGTGCTGCTGTCGTTGTAGTCGACCCGAGGGCTTATCGTCTCCGGAGCTCGGCTGTCCTTGATCAAGAATGATCGGGACGGCGGATTCAGCGGAAGGGTGACAGGAGCAGAGCGTGGGTGGCAGAGATGGAGATGGAAGCTGAGATCGACACGCGGCGTGGAGGGTGTGGGCGGAGGTCGAGCTGGACAAGAGTCAAAGGCGAGTTAACGCTTTGAAACTTATTTGAGACTGGCAGAGCCTAAAGGAGGAGCGAACAGCTGCTGGCCGGAGACTCAATGATGAGATTCCACCAGCCCAGGGACCGGGCTTTCGACTGCAGAGGGTGGTCGCCGACAGCAGCGGTGATGGGCGATGGGATGGGTCTGGGGGAGGAGGTGAGGTGGTGGCTGTTGATGTTTTGTTGGTCGGGCTGGCGTGGGATGGGGACGTCGATGTGATGACGGAGACGGAAAATGGGTCCAGTCCAGTCCCAGTCCCCAATCCCCAACTGCTGGCTGCTGGCTGCTGGCTGCTGGCTGCTGGCTGCTGGGCTGCTGGCCAGGTCCCCAGCTCCCGTCTGTTGTGTCGTATTTTCGCGGCTTGGCTGGGCTAGGGGGGCACCTCCCCCTCCCGCCTGGTGTCAGCGTGGTCCACTGGTCCGCAAGCAACAGAAAAGCAAGTGGCTGCAGCGTCAGAGCGCCGTGGTCAGTACTTACTGGTACCGTACGAAGTACCTGAGAGGAATTTGCGTGGATTGGATTGGACTGTTGGCTGCTGGGGCAGGAGAAGGTCCAGGCCCTGTCAGGCGTGTCAGTCGTGTCAGACTGGGTCCTCTTGCCCGTCGTGGTCCGAGCTCCTCCCTCCGTGCAAGCCCAGCGAAGTACATACACATCTGCGAAAGTCGCAGACGTTGATTGAGCCTCAGACGGAAAGAACCGCACTGCTTCCCTAGGCCGAACTGCCTACCGGTAGAGGACAGCAATAGAGCCGTGGTAGAGGTTAGGTTATCCCCTACCGTCAGCTCCGTACCCTTTGGATCACCTCAGCAACTAGACGTTCGAGGACATGCAGCATCACTTTCAGTCTATTGCTGTCCACTTGCTGTTATTAGGGTACGTACACAAGATGTCCCGGGCGAGTCAGTAGCCGCATCTCGGACCCCCCCAGGCAACCACACACCATGCATATGCTAAAGTAGATTCCCCGGCGATCATGCAGACGTGCCTGTCCTCCCACCAGTCTCAAGGGCGTACCACGAACGACCGGACTTCGGAGTACAGGTAGCATCTAGGCCTTTATGCAGAGGCACGCCTGCGTGCTTTACTAATCCCCCACATGTCCCTCGACAGGCAGGGATTGACTGTCCCGGATCTCGATATAATCCAGCACCTGCGGACAGGAACCTCCTGTAAATGAAGCCACAACACCGAAGAGTGCAGATAGGACCACCGGACTCGCGCACGCGTAAGACTACGTAGTCAATAAGCTATTTTGTTGAAGACATGAGCGATTAATACAATCAAGGAGACGTTGTGGCGATCTGCACGGCTCTTGGCCTCAAGTAGATTTTTGCTTCCCTTGACGACATCAAAACTGTCCGTTTGGCTGGGCCGACAACATGGTGCCCTAAAGCCTAAAAATTCCTGAGTAACGAGGACCAGTCTCCACTTTGCAAAATCACTTCGCTTTACGTCTCTACCTAGGTAATCGTTTTTGTTTCCTTCTCTCTTTTTCGTCTTCTTCTTCTCCTCACCCCTCTTCTCCTTGACCGCCTTGGTACTGTGATGCCTCAGGAACGTTAAAAGATGCTGTGACGAGTTTCGGACCACTGTCACATGCAAATTATACTTTCACACACATATGAGCTTTCACCTAGCCTCTCCAACCCAGCGGCAGTTTTCACATGCAGACGCAAACAGAGCCTCCTCACATCATTCAACGACTTGCTGAACTTACCTCTTTCGGCTGGGAGAGCAGCGTTGGCTGTTGAGAATGCGAGAACAATCCGTTGCAAAGCACGAAATGCCCGCCTGAAAAGACATGCAATTAAGCGATGGTAGGCAATGTTGTGGAATTAAGTACGCAAGCTATTTGGGAAACTCTTGTAATGCGCTGGCTGCGAAATGAGACCCCTCTCTCCGAAAAAGCAACTCTTCGCAGCCATACTCGCAATCCCTGTCCCCGTTGACATCCACTAATCCTTCCCCGTCCTCTTCCTAATCAGCGCCGTCCTTCCACGGACGATTAGGAGCTGCTGGTAGTCGGAGGCTCCAAGTTCTGAGTCTTCTCGATCTTAGGAACGAGGCCCAGACGCGTGTTGCCCTGATCCCAGATGGCATAGACGCTCTTCAGGAAGACGTCGCCCAGGATATCAAAGGGATTGTCGCCGCGCGACTGGACACCGCCGTACCAATATCCCTCGGATGCCACGGTGAACGCAAGATCCTCCTTCTGGATCGTGAACTCCTGGTTCCCGACCGCGACGCTGAAGTCGGGCAACTGGTCAGCCGTGACAGAGGTGGGGAAAAGGTAGCCCTGCTGCTGCTCGTCGTATTTGCTAGAGTAACCACGTCAGTACATCTTCACTCTAAGCTGAAGGTTAAACCACGAGGACTTACCTGCCAGGGATGGCCTTGTACAGAGCGTCGACAATCTCATCGGACAGCAGGGCAAGAGTGGTACCAGTGTCCAGGATGGCCTTGTTGCCTGACTGGGTGGTTTGCTTGCCCGCAATGGTGGCGGTGGTAGAATCGAACATCCAGAAGCCCTGAGAATTGTCAATGTCGGTGTAGTGGATCGTGTTGGAGCCGACCAGATCGGTATCGATGTAACCGAAAGTGTAGAAGGACTTGGCAGCCGAGTCGCGGTCGGAGTAGAAGGCAGAAGTGAACAGCTGACCATCCTTGGGGATGTCGCCCTGAGAGATCATGTTGGCCACCGGGGTGTCTTGAGGGTCGGACTGTCCGTTCTTGGTGATGGTGTTGATGGTAGGGAAGGCGAGACCCAAGAGGCCGTCGCCAGTGCCAGAGATGAATTGATCCGCGGCGGTCTTAGCCAGCTCAACAGACTGGTTGGTGACCTTGACGCCGCCGATGTTGACCGTGTCAGTGCCGACATCACCGGAGGCGGAGCTGCCGTCGCCGTAGGAGATCTTCCAGCTCAGGCCCGTGGAAGCCTTCCAAGTGGACGACTTGGAAGGATCGAAGACGGTGTGGCCCTCCTGGTCCTTGGAGGGCAGTTCGGTGGAGAAGACCTGATCCTCTGTTAGTCGGGGATTCACGCTTGTCATTGCGAGTGGTAGGTCCGAGTGAAAGATGCCACAGTTCTCAACAACAGCTCTTTTTTTCATGGGCCAGGCCACATTTCAGTGGGCTGTGGCTAGATGTGGCATGTCTTGTCGAGCGTAATTGCAGCAAAGCGGGAAAATGACTTACCCAGAGGTCAGACGATCCAGTATCGAAGTCAAGCTTGAGAGTCTGGGCGGGAGTGCCAATCTCGACCTCGCACAGGTACTCAGAGTCGTTCTGCTGGTCCTCGGCGGTGACCTCGCCCGTCTCGCCACTGGACGTAGCCTTGACGAGCTTGTGCTCGCGGCGAAGACGCCCGCCCCTGGCAACGTGAGAGCCAGCGAGGCCGCGGTGCTGGAAGACGGTGGTGTGCTGGTAGGGACCGGGCTTGGTGGCCTGAAAGCCAAACCTGTTCATGAGGTAGACGTACGACTTGGTACCGTGACGCTTGTAGTTCTGGTTGGGAATGGCCATGACCTTCTTGAGGCCCAGCTCCTGCTTGAGCTTAGCCTGAGTTGCGAAGGCAGCCTCCATGATTGCTTTCTTGGTAGCCACGGTCTGTGTGAGGTGAGGTGGTAGTCAAGGCGGTTTGGTCACGATGAACTGTGTGCTTGGCGTTTGGGGTTCTTGGCAGATTGGTAGACAGAGTTCTGAGTGAGCGGGATGAACAAGATGGGGAGAGTGGTACGAAGTAGAGATTGAGAAGTCGAGTTGGCCGACAGGTCATGAGGTATGTTTCAGGAGAGGGAAGGTGCTCTTATATGTTGGCTTGGCAGTGACTGCCTGCGGTTTCCAGATCAGGTTTGCACCCGGAAGGAAGTAGGTGATTTGGTTACCCAGGTTGGTTACTCAGGTACGCAGGCAAACCCCTCCAGGTCAGGGTTGTTGTGAGTAGAGGCCCCGGTAGTGACGAGGCATGTACAGTACCTGGCAGTGCCACCGTGACGTGGAGCGGTGGATGATGCCTGTCAGTCCTCCTTATCAGATGGCACTATCGAGAGAGAGACATGTACCGTCCGGTGTTGGTTTTCCCAAGGTCAGATGGGCGGCCTGGGATGCGGACGGGCAGATAGGGCCCAAGAAGGAGGGCTGGACTACGATGTCACATTGCAGTTCCCAGTTGCTATGCCGGCTGTGCCTGTGCCTGTTTGAGGTGGCATCACCTAGTACAGCGCGGCATGCGGTGAGAGGTCGCTTGGGGAGAGTCGGGGTGACAGCATGAAATAAGTCATGGGACCGCATGGAGATGGACCTGGTGCTAACATCATGCAGGAGGCCAAAAGCCCTGCGACAAACCGGGAATTCTGGATCGTGTTCGCGCTTCGGTGGAGCTATCTGAGCTGTCGTGTCTGAGGTTCTGGATCATGAAGAAAGCCCTCCCGTGGGGGACAGTCACAGGTGAAGACGGAACAACCTATTCTCACGCAGGCATTACGTCTCAACCTGGGAGGCACGCGAACGGATTGAGGACTGGACGCGAAGCAGTTGGCGACACGAGCTTCATCTGTGGCTTGTGACGAGAAATTCGCGTCACTCTTCAGGAGAGCTCTCTTGAGCTTCTGCACTGTCGTCATAATGCACCTCGCAGAGGGTGTGCATGTGCTGCACAAGGGTTGATACACATTGATCAGGGCGAATAGAAAGGGGCCTGATGCTCGAAACGGGAAAACAGACAAACAGGCCTCCAGGCCTCGTTACTGTGTAAGTACCCGCGGTGCTGGCATTGATCCGGCGGGGACCTGATGTGGTACTAGGCTGTGGGGCGTGGGGGAACAGCATTGCATTGGCAGGATTGGGAACGACCAGAGGAACCAAGGAGTGATCGAGTGGCCAGCATCCGCTAAAGAACTCTCTCCGGCAGCGTCTGTGTGGCAAGGCTGGTGTCTGATATCGCGATGAGACGATAAGATGGCACGTTGACAAGCTGCGATCGGCAAGAGGCTTCGTGACTATTCTTAGACGACAGACACGGGGTGGCGGACAGAGGTACAGGTACAGGGACAACAGGTGGGTGGTGTGGTCCGTCATCTTGATGGTATGTGCTTTGGTGCTCCCAAGAGACAAATCGCATTCCCGATCCCACGCAGATTGACGTGCTTGGCCACGGTTCCTGCATCCTTACCTGCTCAGGTTGCACCGTGAGTGCTTCCACAGGACCCAGTCCTTCGACCATCTGCTATCACAGCGTTCTGCTGGTACGGCACCAGGGTCCAGCACTTCCGAACGAGCGTGCCAAGCATCACAAGGTCGCTTGCGCAGCGAGCTAGGCCATGGTCTCCATGTTGCGCAAAAGCTTTTGATACACACCATCACGATCAGTCCGCTTTCCATCCTTGGAGGACGCGTGGCTTCGCGCATGGCAGCAGAAAGAGCCGTCTGTCTCGAAGACTGATGTTGAGTCCATGTCGTCATTGGTCTCATGGGTATGGTCATGCTGGGTTGTCGCCGGTTATTATCTTGATACTGGGCGACTGCTGAGCTGATACACGGCCCTGCCAATGCTTGAGGCTACTGTAGTGGTGAGCTGCTTGTGTCCAACCAAAACACAGGTCGAACAAGATCGAACAAGAGAATGAGACAACAATGAGTTAAGAATGCAGACAACGGAAGGGATCAATTCAGGCTTGATGGGAGGAGGCGATGTAAATCGGTCCACCGGGTACAAAGTAACCATCTTGTCGCTCCTATCTTGGCCCACGCTCCACTCCCCGCGGGTTCGCCCACCTAGCAGCGCTGATCTCAGGCCCAACTAAGCCGCTGACGGACCCAGCGGCCCTATCCGTTGCCAAGCTACAGGGGTCTAACGTTGACAGCGTTCCCCGGAACGACACATGCGTTCTCTCTCAACGGCCAAGCCGCCAATTTTCTCTCCGCAGCTTTACTCAACGCACATCAGACTGCTCCAACCCGTCGAAAGACCACATTGGCTGCAAGCTGTTGCCATATTGCGGCGCCAGTCAAGTGCCAGCCTTATTTGGAAACAAACAACCAAGGCATGATTATGGAACGCAAGGCCCCCGGGATGTTGAAACCTGGTCAGGGTCGCAGCGCGGCAGCAAGCTCACCCATCGCCAATATTATTCGGGTTCGGCAAGTTTATTATGTCACTGCTGCAACCCTACAGCAGAAGACCGGTTTGGTCTTCTGTCGATGGCCTCATGCGCACTACTGCTCTTGAGCACTGCCACCCACCTGCTAGCACTGCCATGTTTTGTGCGTCCAAAACTTGGCAACTTGGTCACTGCAGACATGGCATGTCTCGGACAATCGCATGTGGCTCTCTGTGTCACCACCAACGACGCGCTGGCAACGACCTCTGGCTTGTTTGACCCTGCGACTGCTGGTGGACAGAACCTGATAAGCATGATCATAGGTTTCCCCCGGCAATGGGTTTATGCCATTCTGATCAGGCTAATTGGGCAAGAGGCGCAAACGGACAACGCTACATGTTCGTTGGGTTTGTGGTGGCAGTTCGTCAGCATGCATGGCTTGCATCGTATATCACTGCCGATCACGTGGTCGTGAGACCTCGAGTTTCAGTAAGCACTCAAAATCAACATCTGTGCTGTGTTGACTTGACTTGGAAATTCGACTGAACGACAATGCAATCATCTGACCATCTCGTTCTGGTTTTGATCATGCGGCATCATGTCAGGGACGCTCATCATAAAGCAAGTCGCTGTGTGCACATATTATTCTAAGCATTGGCGCTCCTAATGAGCAGTCTACATTATGGTAAAGCCGCTTTTTCTGCGCCGTCTATCGAGGTCAGGACCTGAACCAATTCCACAGCACCAGCGTCGGGACTGGGCCTCATGACGTTCCGACATTCTGATCGATGAAGGCAGTGATGGTGCTGTATGTCAAAGGATGAGAATATTCCTGGAAGTTTGGTCAGCATCGTCAAGCCTTCAATTAGCAACCGGAACTCCGCCATGTGGGGACGCACCAAATTCAGGCCATGGCCTGCTTCGCCAACGATGAAGGCCTCAAAATTAGTTGTGTTGGGAAATAAGGCACGAGATATCTCCAGATAATTCGGGATGCTGGCATCGCCCGTCGCTTTGCAGTCACCTCCGCAGAATGGAAGATCACGACCTGCGATACAATGTCAGTGAATCCACGAAACGCTCAGCGAAGGGCCTCAACTTGGCCGCGGAAAACACTCACCTCCCGTGATGACAAGGACTGGAGCCTCCGTCGGGTTCACCGAGGCAGTCTGCGCAGCAATCGTGAGGACCTCACCGACAGTGACGGGCTGGCCAGTGGTATACGCCAATTCAAGTAGAGCCGGGTCAAACCCGCCGGGCGAGAAGAAATTGGTCTGCACGCCAGAGATGTCACCGGAGCCGAGGTACCCGTCCGGATAGCTCGACAGAGCCTCGATGGTGTTGGCCTGGATGAGGTTTCCGCCCAGATCGAAGTAAGGGACGAAGTCGGCGGTCTGTGAGAAGCCGGTGAGGATCAGCCCGTCGGTAGCCGTGGGTTCCTGAACGGCCAGCGAGTAGCTCTGGATGCTGCCAAACGAATGGCCCACGTGCACGACTTTCTCGAAGCCCGGGGCGACGCCCGATATGGAACCAACGCGGAGCTGCTTCGTAAGCTCGGACAGCGCCGCGATCTCGAGCGACGACTGGATCTCGTTGACGGGCTCGCCGTGCGAGCTCTCGCCGACGCCCAGCCGGTCCCACGAGAAGGTGCTGTAGCCGGCCGCGTTCGCCACGGCCGCGTAGCTATAGTTTCCGCCGTTGATCGAGAGATCCCAGTACGATCTGTCGAAGCCGATGCCGTGGGTCAACAGCTGGACAGTCCCCGACGAGCCGGAGTCGGGCTCGCAGTATGTTGCCGCGATCTTGTAGATGCCGGCGACGTCAGCGTAACCCGCCAGCACCTCGTCGGTGTAGTTGGCGCCGTTCTGAACACTGTTCAGAACAAAGTTGGTCACGTCAATATTGGTCTTGGGCGTGGAGAGGTTGAACACTGCATTTCTAGACTTAATGCCGATGGGGACGGTCAGGTTGGTGCAGTGTCTCGCTGTTGCCAGGACAGCCAGGCCGAGGAGGCTCAGAGCCGAAGACGTCGCATGCATTGTGATGGGAGGTGTCGAAATGTCTTTGTTTGCCGATACTCTCCAGAATGGCTTCCGTGCACTGGCTACAAGTGGAGGCTATTCGCCTGTTCAAGAACGAGGGTAGCACGCACATATATCTCTACGGCACGAGCACCCCTTAGCACTACTTGACGAGATCGTCATTACGGTCTTAGTGACAAATCGCTGATTTACCCGTACTTGACATCACCAGCTCATTATGATGGCAATATGCCTGGTTTGTCACTAGCCTAGTGCTGACAATTGCAATATTAGGATGCTGATCTCCCCACATCTACTCTCGGTACAGCATCTCCTCGAGTCACGCCGTCAGACCCGAACAGGCGCGGGCATCCACGTAGATGACAAAATGAGGCCCGCCGACATTGACACCGTTGACAGCCACAGTCCCGGATGCGAGGAAGCTCCCATTCTGCGGTCAGGGGCCGAAGATTGAGGCGTCATACGTCTAGAAGGCTACTCTAGTTTTAAACTTTCACTAAGCTGTTCGTCTAGGAACATAGCTCGAAGTTCGTCACATCAGCTCCGGCCAGTCAGCCAGTCGGGTCGTTCCAATGTCGGGTCGAGCTCTGGGGAGCTAAGAGCTCGGGCCAGGCAATTACCGAGCCAGCTACAGCACCGCGCCATCTAACGCCGGCCGAGTCTCTTGGTGATGGTGAACAGGTCCGCATATCTCCTCGGCATGTTCGGGAAGGTGACTGCAAACGAGGCGCCGGGAAGGTAGCAGATTACCCTGGCATACCGGACAGCTGAAGCGGACTGCTCTTCCCGGGAGATCGCGGTATACGGTATTGTCGACATCGGACAATGCTGATCGTCTCGACTCGGGCCCGCGTGCTTGAGATGCTCGAGCAACATTTGAGCGCAGATCATATACTCGGCCAGGCTACCCATCATCCGGCATGAAGATGCGATCACAACACCGATTTTCCTCGTCTGGCCGCAGCTGGTGGACCAATGCCCCATGATGATACTTACATGTACAACCCCATCTCTCCGCCTCTCTAACAAAGACATCACCCTATCCCGAATTGCGCGCTGTCTAACCTTGTGCGGGCCACGGCTCACAGCTCCTAGTTAAGGTTAACTTCTACGATTTTAGAGCCCGATCCATCTGTCAGATCTCATTTCGTTTTGATACATACTATAACACAGATAGTCTCTACAATGGCAATTCTCCCGAATGCCTCGTGAGGGAATCGCAAGCCAACTTCTTCGGTCTGTTTCTTGGGCCGTCGCCGCGTCGCCGCGTTGACTGCAATTACTTCTACAGGCTTGCCACTTAAACTTGCTTTAGACGGACGGACTTTTAAATGTACTCGGTTAGAAGCGTCACCTTCGTCCAGTCAGGCCAGCCCGGAGAGCAGGTCAGGGGACTGCCCAACAATATTGATCGTCCCTTGGCAGCACGCTTTTTTTGTGGACTGGAACCTGACAAATGATGATCGACAGTATGACGGGATGTTTGTATCCCAAAAATCTTGATATGAATACCGAAGGGCCGACGGTTCTGATGTCTCAAGTAGGCTGATGCACCCGGAAGAGGTCTGGCTCTGAAAACCGGGCGAGGCCGTCCAGTAGTTGAAGATGTGTGACGAAAGAGCTTCACAAGAACAGTCCCTATTCAGATCGACCCAGCCGTATGTGAAAGTCAATTTTCCCGGCGATAAGAAGGCGGCGACGCATGTGCGCTGCTCCTGAAAGCTCGCTCAAGAAGTCGCCAGCCGAATCCGACCAAAGACGAACCCTCTGACTCCGTTGCTCAACCACACGGCCTCGCCATCGACTACGCCAGCAGCCTTGACTTCCTCCGGCTCCGCGACATCCAACTGTAGAGCCCACCGTCTCGTGGTGCCATCCTGGCCACCGCATCCTCTCCGAAACTGGTCCTCGAAAGATTCAAAGACTGTTGGAGTGACCCACCTTCCTCCTCTCCAGAAGTACGGTGTCGTCAAGCTGCCCTCCATGACCGAGCCCTCGCTGTTGACGATGAGCACCTCCTTGGTGACATCAGTAGGCCCCAGACCCGCGCGCTGACGTGCCTGGTCGTACATCTCACGCTTCGTGGTCTTGAAGTGGGTGAACTCGGAGCTCAAAGTGAGGTCCCGGTCCAGGTAGATGTCGTAGACGGGCGCAAGCTCGACCGGGCCCAGCTGCCATTCTTCCAAAGGCGAGCGAGGGTCGTCCTCGCTGTCGGGCGCAGGCAGCATCTCGGGGTAAAGGTTGCTCAGCGAGGTTTGCGGGACGGGAGACGATTCAAGAGCTAATGCGCCGTCTTGTGACAGGAGAATTTTGAGTCTCAACGGCTGCTCGAGGTTTTCCCAGCGCCCATCCTTTTTCAGAGTTTCTCTGAGGAATTGGTGCAGATTTCCTAGACCATTCTCGCCCTCGATGGTGGCAACAGCTTTAGTCCACCCCCAGTGGGTTGCAGCCTTGAGCATCCGATCTCTGTGCAAGTCGAGCATATAAAAAGGGGAGGGCATCTCAGAATTCCATCCGAGATCCCAATTGGTCATGTCCCTGACCGGCTCTAAGATCCAGTCAAAACGCATGGAAGTGAAAAGCTGAAAATTCTCTGCCATTCTGTACGCAAGTTGAGGAAAGAAACTGTGCTTCAAGTGCCCGGTGATTGTGGGAGCTGGTGCACTGTTTGGATATATCGCTGTTTGATGTGAAAAGTGCCACAGGGAGATGTTCAGACATGTGAAGATGCTGGCATCCTCCACTGGACCCCATTGCGTCGCGCAACGTTGATGGCTTAGTAAAATGAAACAAAAGAAAAACAAATATGATGTAAAACAATCAAAAAAGAAGAAAGACCATATAAAGTGAGGATGAAATATAATCAATTGTAAATAGGAGCTGTGTGAGGTTCCTAAGTCAGTCTATCAGATGAAGACCATTCTCTTTCCTGAGGCTTGATGTTGCCCTAATTCATTGTTGTGTGCTTAGGGGGCCAGTTGATATTCCAGTGAATAGATCAGGTGGGTACTCAGTGCTGGACGTACTGGCATCTCCACCAACTTTGATGACCTCACAAGAGTGGCCCGTGCACCTCCTGCTCCTTCACCCCAATTCTGGTGCAGCCGATTTTTTTTCCAAGTACGCGACAGCACTTGGAAACCAGCAGCGCATCAAGGGTGGGAGCTTGCATGACCTGATTCCCTCGAGTCCACCACGTTTCATTCGCAACGCCAGCCCTTGGGACTTGTCAATTGCTTTCGAGTTCGGTTTCCGTGGAAGGAGTTGAATCGGTCTAGCTGTCCCGTCGTTGCCATCCCATTCCCCGTTTACCAGCATTCGCGCGGCCAACGCAGCTTCCCTCCGATCCCATCACGACAATGGCTTCGCAACAGCCGCACGCGCCCGCGCCCGCGTTCCCTCCGCCCTCGCGAGGCGTCCCCGTTCCACTCCCTGCAGACTCCTCCGCTTGGGACCGGATATCCACCTGGGTTTCCGAGCACAAGGCCGTTGTCTACACGATCGCCGGCGTCACAGTGGCCGTAGCCGCCGGCGGGGTTGTTTACTATTCCACCAACTCGGTACGTGTCATGCTTCAGCTCGGGCGTTCCCAAGCGACAAATATTGTCCCGTTTGATCGCATCGGATCAAATACAAGCTTTCCTTGGTATTATCAAACTGACCAACCATACTCTGCAATCCACAGAAGCCCAAAGACACGACGCCAAAGTTGTCCAAGAAGGAGAGGAGAAAGCGCAAGGAGGCAGAGAGGAAGGCTGAGGCTGAGCGAAATGTTACCAGCAAGGAGGCGCCACCATCCACAACCCAGAGCAATAGCACCGACACCACCGAAGACATTCCCGAAATCAGCGATGAGTCCGTCCAAGCCATGTCGCTTGACGACCGCAAACACTGGGCTGTCAAGCTGAAGGAGGCCGGCAACCAAGCGTATGGGGGCAAGGATTTCAACAAGGCCATCGACCTTTACTCCAAGGCCATTCTCTGCAAACCCGAAGCAGTCTACTACTCCAACCGTGCCGCCTGTTACAATGCTCTTGCCCTCTGGGAGAAGGTGGTTGAAGATACCACTGCCGCCATCAACCTGGACCCCGAATACGTCAAGGCAATGAACCGCCGCGCCAATGCCTATGACAAGCTTGAGAAGTACTCTGAATCTCTGCTCGACTACACCGCGAGCTGTATCATCGACGGCTTCAAGAATGCTTCTAGTGCTGAGGCTGTTGAGAGGCTACTTAAGAAGTTTGCAGAGACAAAGGCCAGAGAGATCATGGCCAGCAAGCCCAGCAAGCTACCGAGCCCGACATTCGTCAGCAACTACCTGCAGAGCTTCCGACCGAAGGATAGACCCGAAGGTCTTGAGGATGCTGTCGAGTTCTCCGACGACACAGGCAAGGGTCAGCTGCAGAAGGGCCTGCGGGCAATGGAGACGAAGACAGGTGAGGGGTATGAGGAGGCCGCGGGTGCTTTTGACAAGGCCATTGAGTTGAATGACTTGGGCCCATTCGAGGCTTTTGCGTACAACATGCGAGGAACGTTTACCTGCTTGCGTGGAAAGCATGAGCAGGCGCTGGTGGATCTGAGCAAGAGCATCGAGCTGGATCAATCCATGACGCAGAGCTACATCAAGCGAGCGTCCATGAGTCTTGAGCTTGGTAAGGAAGAATGCTTGCTATCTAGTGAGGAGGTGATTTGCAGCTAATGAGTACATTTAGGCAACCCCGACCAGGCAGAGAAGGACTTCGACCTTGCCTTGCAGCAAAACCCCGATGACCCTGACATCTACTACCACCGCGCACAACTGCACTTTATTAAGGGAGAGTTTGCAGAGGCAGCTAAGGACTACCAGAAGTCAATTGACTTGGACTCGAAGTTCATCTTCTCCCACATCCAGCTTGGTGTCACACAGTATAAGATGGGCTCAATCGCTTCCAGCATGGCAACATTCCGCCGATGCATGAAGAACTTCGACAAGGTCCCCGACGTGTACAACTACTACGGCGAGCTCCTACTCGACCAGGGCAAGTACTCAGAGGCCATTGAGAAGTTCGAATCCGCCATCGAGATGGAGAAGCAGGAGAAACCCACGAGCATGAACGTGCTGCCGCTTATCAACAAGGCGCTCGCCATCTTCCAGGAGAAGTCTGACTTCGCTGAGGCCGAGAAGCTCTGCCAGAAGGCCTTGATCAGTAAGCAAACCTCTCCTACCCATAAGTGTAACAAATCTAACAAGCCACAGTTGACCCTGAGTGTGATATCGCCGTTGCGACTATGGCTCAGCTCCTGCTGCAGCAGGGCAAGGTTACCGAGGCACTCAAGTACTTCGAGCGCGCGGCCGATCTCGCACGCACCGAGGGCGAGCTCGTCAACGCGCTGTCATACGCCGAGGCGACGCGCACGCAGATCCAGGTGCAGGAGAAGTATCCCTCCCTGGCGGCCAAGCTCCAGGCGGCTGGTCCGGGCGCTCCCGGCCTTAGGTAGAGCCCAACCATCGGCCATGCGGCTTTGGGAGCAACTACTGTTCTTCACGGAGCCACCGATCAGATGTTACGGTTGTTGATGGATTTGGAGATGAACTGCTCGAGGGTGAGGGGCGGCCGGAGACGAGAGAGTACGACCTGCGGGCGCGAAGAACTTGGGAACCCAGGATGAAAGGGGTCCTCGTGAGTGAACGGACCAGGGCTCTCCATAAGCCAGAGGCGGAGTTTGAGGCAGACGAGCCTGCGAGGTTGGACCTGTTGTTCAAGTTGAATCGATTGTGATGAAAGAGAAACCACGTAAGGGGAAAGACGAGTGAGACGATACGATCATTTCCCTGCACACATTTTCAATTCGGAGTCCGGCATGGGGGCGGTCGGTGATGATTAGGCTTCCTTCTGGCTTGTAGGGGACCACATATCTGCTAATTTCCCCATTGTTGGCGTGCGTTCTAGGCTGCAGAAGGGGACGAGGATGGATACGTAGGAGACAGAAGAGGAGGAGTATATACACAAATATCACAAACCATCCACTCTCGGCGATTCTTTCCCGAAGGCTCTGCTCGTGATGGACTTGTCGACCTGTCTAAGTTAGCAGCCTGTATATACAAACTTCCGCTCTCATAGTCACGCTGCGGTCTGACCGAGCAGACTTGACAATGCATCGCACCATGAGAAGCGACAGCCATTCCGCCAAGGCCACAAGATTGGGCGAGCTATGAAGAGCCTCTGTGTTCTGAGGTATTTCAAGGTACTAATTATTAAGGTAGAAAGAACTGTGTCGTTCCCGAAGTCTCATAAATCCGCCTGCTCCAAGCCACCACGCTCAACACGCCATAGGATATCTGCCCTTGTCCGCCTGCCGTCCCGTTGTCGCTCGTCTCATATCAATGTTGTTTTCATGCTGTTCTCGGGCGTTCTCGTAGGAACCACATTCCCCAGACCCTGTCCAAAAATATATACAACACAATCTCCCCACCTCCCAGGCTCTGTGATCGAATTGAAACCGGTATCCTCCTTACTCACCGGCGGTGCGCCCACCAGCGTTCAAAAGACGACTCTGCTAGATGTGGGAACTGGATCCGGGAATGGCTTTCCGCCATCGTCTTAGAGACGGCCGCGGTATTTACGACGAACAACCCCCACCTTCCCTCCCCTCACCTCAGTCACGGGAAGCCCGCCCCAAGGGCTCGACAATCGGCGTGCCACACATGCATGCTCGCCCGCGGCGAACGGCCGGGATGCTAGCTATTGACCGGACCCGGTGCTGTTGCCGCTCCCCGTGACCTTCTTGGCCTCGGCCTGGACGAGGCCGACGCCCAGCCCAACGCCGAGCGCCACGCCGAGGATGATGAGGATGACGAGCCCGGTGCACCACCACTTGAGCTTGCGCTTGTTGCGGGCGTGCTTCTGCGCCACGTCGATCTGCTTGTTGCCCTCCTCCATGTGGCCCACCGCGGTGTCGGTCTGCTCCGCCGCCTGCGCGATCATCGGCTCCTGCTGGATCACCAACGTGTCCAGGTCGTTGATCAGCGTCGCCAGCTCAGTCATTGTCCGCTCGATGCTCAGCAGCTCGTTGTGCCGCGCGCGCACGTTGCCGAGCACCGCGGACGCCTGGCCGGTGCGGTTACTCCGGAGCTGTGTGGGCCGGAGGTCAGCATGAATAATACCTCCAGAAGAATTCGGAGAGAGGGGGGAGAACAACAAGGACCTACCGCCGTCTGGAATACACCCTCATCCCCCCAGTCCCTCTCAGCCGCCTGCCGCACCTCGTCCTCGGGCGCATCCGGGTTGACGATCCTGTACTGCCGGGCGATCTGGTCCCGATACCTCTGCTGGTAGGCCTGCTCCTCCTGGATGTACCCCTGCAGCTCCTTCTGGAAGTCGCCGTTGAGCGCCTCCCACTGGCGCTTCTTGAGGCCGGCGCTGCTCTGGTTCGAGGGCGTCCGCTCGACGTCGGCCTTGAGCGAGCGGATCTGGTCGCGGATGCTGGTGTTCTTGAGCTGGGTCGACGCGACCAGGTCGTCCAGCTGGCGCTGCGCCGAGTCGTCGGTGCCCGAGAGCGCGAGCTGGTGCAGCTGGCCGATGCGCGAGACGTCGGCCGTCAGCGAGCGGATGTCGTTGCGCACGTGCGAGACGCGCGAGAGGAAGTCTTGTTGCGAGAGGACGTTGGCCGAAGCGGCAGGGGCGGCGCCGTAGGGGTTGGCGGAGCCCATGTTCTGCATCTCATGTTGTTCCTGGGTGCGGTGCGTGTGCATCAGTCAAGTGTATATTGGGTAGGTAGCACGATCCAAACCTCTCGCTTGACCTGGGCTCGTAGGCGGTCCGCACCGCCAGACCGCAGACCGACTGATGACTATTTTCCCAAGTTTTCATTGGGGATATAAGGCAAAGACCTACTTGGCCATTGTATGGAGCGTCCGGAGATCCGTAGTTGGGAGGCGAGCCATAGCCCCCGCCCGCCGGCGCAGAGCCGTACGGATTGCCGGAGTATTGGCTGTATGACATATTTGGACCACGGTCGAGAAGAATAGACCGGCTCGACCGGCACGGATCAATTGACGTGATCTGGGCCGCGGTCTGCTATTCGGCACCGTATGTTTGTAATCTGCCAATATTTTTCTAAGTGGTAAGTGAGTTGAGTCGGGTGGGTAGGGGACAAAAAGTCGAGATCAGGGCAAGGCACGCGAAATAGGAAGCGCGCGAAATAAAGTTGGCAGAAGGAGGGCGGCGGCGAGGTCTACGGACAAGGAAGATCAGACGAAGAGACTAATACTTGTACTGTAGCTGCAGATCTCCATCACGCAGCATCCACAGGGACACAAGTTGTGTGGCAGGAGGTTCCCAGCACCACAAATGTAAGTAACTATGTACTTGGTACTCAAGCACCCGAGAGTGTGGCACCAGGCCCGACCGGCCGTTGAAGGAAGCGTCGGGGGAAGAAGAGCCTGAGAAGTGACCCTGGTCGTATGACGTTTTTAAGCTTGTCTTGCGTTCCCCACTCAAATCGTTCCTGTCGGTGGAAACACCCCCCCCCCCCCCACCGATCAATGCGCTTGAACCCTTCCCTAGTCACGCTAGTGTACTATGTAAAGTCGTGCTGACAGTGGAGAAGGCCGCACCTATAGCGAAGGCGCGAGGAGGAGACTGTGAACCCAACGCCTGGGAACAGTCGGGGTACTTTGCTCACTAAGTATGGTACAAGACAAGTGCTGGCTGGGTTGTTGAGTTCTGAGTAATAACACAAGAAATAACTCACAGACCGCGAGGCAGACAGGCGAGGCGGGGGGCTTTGCAGAAAACTATAGTCCGTACTAAGAGCACAGGAAGAAGAAAATCTGTTCAGCGCACATGAGGTTCGGTCGGCAGGAAATTGTGAGCCTGTCAGCCTGTCAAGGTTGCAAGGCCCAACTTGGAACGTCCCTGTTGCTTGGAAATATCCGTACCTCGCCGATAATTAAATCGGCGCGAGTGTACCGTCCACTCGCAAAGGCTCATTTGACTCAAGATTGAAAACAATCATGCTTTACTCGTAGTCGATTGTCCCGAGTACGAACAGCGAGACTATGAAAGGCTGTGCACCCGTTCTTGTCGCAGTCGTCAACATTTGAGGCTTCGCATTCGTTTCTCAGCTGGACCCCAATGGCAGTGCCTCGATCCGCAGGACCGCAGGAAGGGTCTTCGCAGAAAGGGTCTTGTTCGCTCCAGTCCAAAGCCTGTATAAATTTGGCCCAGGCAGCTGAGTTCACGGTGGATCACCGGGTCCACCCTCGGGTTTCTGGGCCCATCGAGAGGCGCAGCTTAAGCTTTTGACAGCTGTCTCGCAGATTGACAAGATGTCACCGAGCAGTCAATCGCAGCTCCGTGGTCGCTGCACGATAGTCCCTGTGGAGCAAGAAGGTTGTGATATGGGCACCAGTATCAAGGTGGGTATCTCTCCGTTTGATTGATGCTAGTTTCTTGAGGACTCTACTTCCAGATGCACTCTTGAATGCCTGTATAGTCTTGTCATGAGGCACGGAGTACTCCATGCGCCTAATGCCATCGAGAAGCGTCTGTTGGAGCGTTTAGCATGCTCGCGTCCAATCTGACACGCAGAATCTATTGGGATTCGCACTGGCTCGCTTCGCCCGTGCCCGCCGCCCCTCACCCTGGCCCACATCGCCTTGCCTCGTGTATATCGATACCACGGCCTGGAGAGCCGGCGCCAGGCCCTGACCAGATGTGCTTTCTGTGCACACTTGGGCAGCAGAGCGTTCTGGTCGTGTTGACACCACGCTGCAGCAATCTTGTGCTGTCAGAAGCGTGGTACGCCCAAGGCTGGATCTGGGTACAAAGTTGACCGAGGCACTATCTTCTGAGGTGGTTGCACAATGCTGTGCTGGTTCCGCGTTCGTCGCCAACCGCGACCCACTCACAGGAAGTTTTTCTTCTTGCTCGTGCGCGTGTACTGGTTCAGATGCCACTCGACGTCGCCATCCTTGTTGTCCAAAGCTCCGCCTCGTATCTCAAAGGGTCGAATGCTCATCCGGGGTCCAACCTCGCTGAGCTCACACGAGTCGTACGACGTCCGGACGAAAACATGGTGCCTGACCTCAATGATGTCGTCAACATTCTTGAAGGTGACGATCCTGCCGCTCTTTGGCTTTCCGGTCACTGGTGGCAGCGGCGGAAACAGGTGCTTGAGGACCTTGACGATCCTTTGGCCTGTCACCGTGGTGAAACCCTGTGTCCTTGTCAGCAACTGTTGGGCGAGACAGAGGCGTCAATCTTGGTGAGATCTGGGCACCGACCTCAAAGATAAGGTGAGGGTAGCTCTCCGAGACCGTTCCACGAAGGCTGTTCGGGATGTCCTGTCGAAGGACAACGTTGTGTAGGGAGAATGAGACGGTTGGACCATGGGGAAGGTGAGACACCGTCATGGCTGTAGGCGTTCCTCGATGCTCGTGTAGCAACACGACGTCGGACAGGCCTCTGGTATTGCAAGACCGAACAAGCTCTGGCAGAATCGTGTTGCCTCGATTCAGCCGGATGGCAGTAGGCAACAAGAGCCGTATTTCCTTCGAGAACGCGGCGAGTCTGCTGGAGGGGGATCGAGAGGTAGTAACGAGGACTCGAGGGTCGACGACACCGGAGAGCGCAGCATCTGCAGAGAGTCAGCAAGAGATCAGTGCATATGGAAGTAGCACCAGGCGGTAGAGAGGGCAGAACGGCAGAGTCCCAGGCAGGACCATTCGCCTTCAGCTCGATCAGAAAGCGTCAAGCAGACACTTGATAGGCGTGTCGCCCTCAGACTTCCGCATCTTTCCTGCCTGCCCAATGCGACGATGATCCTCGAACGGGCAGCGTGCGCCTTAAGAAGACTTCTACGTACACTCGTCATCGAGGTCCAATTGGTCCTTGGTGTTGGGACTTGTCTCATCATAGGCCAGATCTTTTCTCAACTGTTCGTCGTTTGCGATCGCTCCGTCCAAGGGCTTGCCAGTCGCCAGAGACTCTCTCAGCTTGGCCCGTTTCTCACTGATCTCGGCATCGCGGAGGAGGAGGGCTCGTCGGTAGAGGTAGTCTCTTCTTTGTCTGTTTTGTCTGCGCTATTTCATAATGACAGTCAGTGGCTGATGTCAAAAGGAAAAGTTGAAGACAGTAAACCTCACAATCATTTTTGCTTATAGTGTTGAATGTTGTTCTGGTGACCTGTAGCAGACAGGAAGGATGTAAATCACAGGCAAGGGATTGAGTTGCAGGTCCAACCAGGCCGCGATAAGGGACTTTTTTCCTCTTATCACCTTGAAGGTGAGTGCGGCAGGCAGAAGCAGGGCCGTTACCAGTGCAGGGCCAGCGCAGGCCAGTGCAGCCAGTGCTCGGTGCAGGCCATGCCCATGCCCATGCCACCCACATTTCGATGGAAGGTGGGGAAACACGCGGGTGGTGGCATCCCTGTAAGGCGGCGGGCTGCATCTGAACCTCATTCTTTTCTTTAGAGTGCCGAATTCCATCCACCACGACACTCGACTCCGGAGACAGATTACTGCCTCCAAGCCAACAGTCAACAACAGTACACCAACCCACGATCACCATCTGGGGGAGACTGTAGGCGCATGACTGCTAGGATGTGATCGCCACCCACCAACTACTTCCTACCAACATTAGTCCCGACCAGACAGAGGCTGCAACGGCCTCATTGTTAGGATTGTGTGTGAAGGGTGCGTCGTGACTGCCTCTCCTCTCCTTCACCCAACGACCAGCCCCTGTGCATACCCGAACCACTCATTCATGTGACTCTCGCGCTCGACTTTTCAGCACCATCTACATCCCGAGGTCCAACACTAACTCGCCCCAAGCAGCTTCTCCACAGAATCCGTTCTCGCGACCACAACCCCCGGATCATACAGCATCATGGATGCTGCTTTCAACCATGTTGGCAACCACCTGATCTCCGACTCCGCCGACACCATCAGAGCTGGTGGCTCTGATGAGCTGTCGAATGTCGACCCTGACGAAAGCCTGCTCTACGGGCAGGCTGGTGGACGAAGAGGAACCGGGACCGGTCGCCGCCGAACTGACGACGATGATGGCGAAACCGAGATAGGCGATGAAGACGATAACGAGAGCCTTGCGAGCGTTCCCGTCGATGCCATGAGGGGCTTGCGACTCAACAATCCCGAAGTCGACAGAGACCTTCCCGCCCATGCCTGCGCGTACTGCGGCATCCACTCGCCTGCGTCTGTCGTCAAGTGTCTGTCCTGCAGCAAATGGTTTTGCAGCGGCCGCGGGGGCACCAACAGCTCGCATATCGTCAACCACCTCGTTCGCGCTCGTCATAAGGAAGTCCAGTTACACCCACAATCTGCCATGCAAGATACGATCCTGGAATGCTACAACTGTGGAACCCGTAACGTCTTCATGCTCGGCTTCATCCCTGCCAAATCCGACACCGTCGTTGTCCTTCTCTGCCGTCAGCCCTGTGCTGCCAGTACCTCTGCCAAGGACATGAGCTGGGATGTGTCGCGCTGGCAGCCTCTGATCGAGTCGCGCTCGTTTCTGGACTGGCTGGTGCCCCCTCCGTCCGATGCCGAACAGCTGCGCGCTCGTCAGCTCACCCCGCCCACCATTGCCAAGCTCGAGGAGATGTGGAAGGAGGACGCCAACGCCACCGTTGCCGACTTAGAGAAAGCCGCAAACGTTGATGATGATCCTCACCCTGTTCTTTTGCAGTACGACGATCCCTACCATTACCAGAACATCTTCGGCCCTCTGGTCAAGATGGAGTCCGACTACGACAAGAAACTGAAGGAAGCTCAAGGCGAGGATGGTCTGGTTGTGAGCTGGACCGTGGGTCTGAATGGCAAGCACATGGCGAGCTTCATCTTGCCGAAGATGGAGTCTGGCGATGTCAAGCTGGCGGTCGGTGATGAGATGCGCCTTAAATACAAGGGCGAGCTCCGGCCCCCTTGGGAGGGCGTCGGCTATGTCATCAAAATTCCCAACAATCAGAGCGACGAGGTCACATTAGAGCTCCGCAAGACTGGCAGCGAAAAGTCTGTTCCTACCGATTGCACCCACAACTTCTCCGCCGAGTACGTTTGGAAGGCCACCTCTTACGATCGAATGCAGCTTGCCATGAAGACTTTTGCACTTGATGAGAAGAGTGTCTCTGGCTTCTTGTTCCACAAGCTGCTCGGTCACGAAGTTCAAGTTGCGCCGACGAGACCCCAGATGCCTAGGAAGTTCACTGCGCCAAATCTGCCGGACTTGAACAACAGTCAGATCAATGCTATCAAGGCCGTCCTGTCTTCGCCCCTGAGTCTGATCCAGGGGCCTCCCGGAACTGGCAAGACCGTTACCTCTGCAACTATTATTTATCATCTTGCAAAGATGAGCAGCAGCCAGGTGCTTGTCTGCGCCCCCTCCAACGTCGCAGTCGACCAGCTTTGCGAGCGCATTGATAAGACCGGACTCAAGGTCGTGCGCTTGACAGCCAAGTCTCGTGAAGACGTAGAGTCTTCCGTCAAGTTTCTCGCCCTGCATGAGCAGGTGCGCCAGCTGGCCGAAGACATGAATTCCGAGCTGGGAAAACTCACAACCCTGAAGAACGAATACGGCGAGTTGAAAAGCCATGACGAGAAGAAGTTCAAACAGCTCACCAAAGCTGCCGAGCGGGAAATCTTGAGCAACGCCGACGTAGTGTGTTGTACCTGCGTTGGTGCTGGTGACCCTCGAATTCTGAAGATGCAGTTCCGAAGTGTTCTCATTGACGAATCCACGCAATCAGCTGAGCCGGAGTGTATGATTCCTCTGGTTCTCGGTTGCAAGCAGGTCGTCTTGGTCGGTGACCACAAACAGCTTGGTCCTGTGATCATGAACAAGAAGGCTGCCAAGGCAGGTCTGAACCAGTCCCTCTTCGAGAGATTGGTGAAGCTTCAGCACATCCCGATTCGACTGAATGTCCAGTACAGAATGCACCCTTGTCTATCAGAGTTCCCGTCCAACATGTTCTATGAGGGTTCCCTACAGAATGGTGTTACTATTCAAGAACGCCTACGCAAAGATGTCGACTTCCCCTGGCCAGTGGCCGAGACGCCAATGATGTTTTGGTCGAATCTCGGCAATGAAGAAATTTCGGCATCTGGCACGTCCTATCTCAATCGTACCGAGGCCTCAAACGTCGAGAAGGTAGTGACTCGCTTTTTGAAGGCTGGTGTCAAGCCTCTCGATATTGGTGTCATCACACCGTACGAGGGTCAACGCAGTTACATTGTCAGCACTCTTCAGACAACAGGAACCTTCAAGAAGGAGAGCTACAAGGAAGTCGAGGTCGCGTCAGTCGATGCCTTCCAAGGTCGTGAGAAGGACTTTATTGTCCTCTCTTGCGTCCGTTCCAACGATACGCAGGGCATTGGCTTCCTTTCTGATCCTCGTCGTCTCAACGTGGCGCTCACTCGAGCGAAGTATGGTCTCGTCATTATCGGCAACCCGAAGGTCCTTGCTAAGCATGACCTCTGGCATCACTTGCTGGTTCACTTCAAGGATAGCAAGTGCCTTGTGGAAGGCCCTCTCACCAACCTGCAGACAACGCTGCAGCAGTTTGGTCGCCCCAAGGCCTACCGGCCGCCTCGATCCGGTCCGATTGGGCAGCAGACAAGCTACGCGAATGGTCGCTCCAGCGGTGTGAATGGATCTACTCGCGACTTCGACTCCCAGTCCATGGTCTCTTACGTTCCTGACGATGTCTCATCCATCCACAGCTCCGCTCTTGGAGGCGCTGGCCTGAACTCAGCTTATCCTCACATGTTTTCAAGCTTCAGCCCCGATGCGTGGCCAGGCTTACCTGGTGTCACCCCGACCGGTCGATCGAACGCCCGAAGCCGTGGTCGCGCCACCGAGAGCGTTGCAGGTGAGAGCGTGGCCAACTCCGAGTTCACTGATGCCAGCGCCAGTGTCATTGGCGGTAAGGGCATCGGCCAGGGTGGTGCTAGTCTCGGATCAGGCCTGCACGATGCGTTCGGCTTCTCTCGTCCAGCCTCTTACAGCCAGAGCGATCGCCTTCGTCAGTACGTGGAAGGTATGAGCGGTGGTCGCATGGGTGGCCCGAGCAACGGATACCTGCGTAGAGACGATGATGAGAAGAGCATCAGCACTGCTTTCCACTCCCAAATTGGCGGACCCGGATTTGACGGAATTTGATGTGCTTGAGAAAAACAGCGGATGACATTTTAGTTGTTTGCAACAGCCTACACGGTCTTATATCGAGGCAACGCCCCTCGCACCAATCAGGCCATCTTCGCCCGAGTGCGAAGATGGGCATACTCGTGCGGCCAGAGCGGACCGTACTACAGTCCACTGTGCGAAGCAAGAAAAACGCGTCGTCAGGCAACATAGTCGCCCCGGATGACTAGCCTGAAGCAAAGCCCCGGCTGCCTTGGTCCGACTCATCACTCGCGACGATGCTTAGTACAGGCTATTGAGTCTGCTTCGCTCGCGCTTCCAAGGCAGTAACGAAGGTACGCATCGAGGAAATTCAAAGTACAGGCTGTCTGCTTCAGGCTGTCTGCTTCAGGCGTGCCTGAAGAGCAGAGACGCCAACAGATATGGTGTGCTGGCAGACTATGAGAAACGTGGAGTGAGGCCCCTGAAGACTGGACGTGTCTCGTGACGGGTAAGCGGGTATGGAGATGGAAACACTTGCTCGTGTCAATCAATCGTACTGGACTGTGGAGTTCAAGGGATTTGCAAAGCTTCTACGCTCAGGGAGAAGTCAACACCAGCAGTCTTTCATCCAACATGAGACTCCGGGTCAACAAGTGCAATTATAGGGCAAGGCTTTCTTGGAGGAGGTTGAAATAGGAGAGGGCAGCAAAAGTACAGTAGCAGTTGAGTTGTTAGTCATTCGCTTCGGCAATAGTCACTCGTTCTTGATTTTGATCTTACCTAGGTATTCTTCAGAGCTTGTTGTGACTGTTCGTGATGCTTTTCTACGGTGCATGCCCTACCTCTGGACATGTCATGGAGAACAGCTAGTTAACCCTGCGGGAGAGGCCGAAGCATGTGCACTAATTGCGTTGTTCAAGTCCAAGTCTCGGACGCCTGCCGATATTCATCGCGCTTGAGACGGGTCATGCTTCTCTCCAAAGGGTTAAATCCTTTTTTAATTCCGCTGCTGCATTTCTAGTCTACAGTTCTCTTCCACGCTGCATGTAATGAGCCAGACCCGCTCTGAGCGCTCACTGGCAGTCAAGTCCCGGTGAGGTATCACTAACAGAAGAAAATCACTCTGGCATAGGGTGTCCAATATCTCCATTCAGCTTCTTGAAGATGACAGTGGGACCTCCAGTGATGAGGGCCATGCTCCCTCTTAACTCTCAAGTCCCATCATTCTTCTCATTCTCCGCCTTGCGCCCCAGTTGTTAGGCTGGACGCCTTAATTGGACTCCTTAATTCCTCACCCCTATCACACACTCGTCACAGAAGGTGATGATCTCCTCTATGTCGCCATTGTGAGGGTCCCTGGCGAAGTGAACAGCATTGTTCTTCTCCATCACGAGCCAAGGACCGCTGGTCTTGTGCTTGTGGACGCACAGGCAGTTGCCTCCATCCTTGAGATAGACTTGTTGGCCTGCCTTGAAGGTGGGATGATTGCTCTGCAAGTAAAGACTGGTTAGCATCAGGAAATCAGTGTATCTGATAGTACACCAATTATCATAGAGGCCAAGAAACTGTGGTGCTAAAAGAACCTTTGAGAGTTCTCATGAAGTGATGGGAGATGAACATAGCGATGATGGGGAGAGATGGACTCACAGCCTCGGTGCTGGTTTGTTCAACCTGTTCTTGCTGGCTGCCACCAGACGCAGGGTTATTATCACGGTAGTGTTTGCTCTTGCACTGATGAAAAGGCCAGTCAGGTACTAACTCCATTAAGTATGACAGGAAGTTGAAGACTCACATGCCCCATGACTTCTTTGTCGTGTGTTATCAAGTGAGGGGAGTTTGAATGTGGTTTTTCCAGGAAAGATCTGCTCATCAATGCTAATTATTGGGATTTGAAGAAATACCGAAATTTGGATATGTTTGCGTCTGCTGTTTTCTATTGATCTATCGGCAGACAGTCGTTTGACATTCTCAAGTTCAACAAGGTATTTATAGAACAAATTTAACAGAAAGCTATGATTGAATTAACTTGCATTGTTGGAGTGACTTATACAAGTCATTTGTTGAAGTCGGCTATCTTTGAAAATTCCACAAATGAATTTGTTGTACCAAGCCTTCCAAGGTTGGCCAAGTCAGTTTGCAAATACGACTGCTTTTGAGTGACTACCTCGTACTCACTGACCTGGTTCATTTCACCAGCTGCCTTAGTGGATGAACATTGAAGAAGAATATCAACATGGCACTCATTGACATAAGAATAAATGTGATGGGTGGCGGGATGTTTCACAGCAACGTGGTCAAGAGAGCGCCGAAGAAAGCCTCCATTGCCTGGCGGAGGTTTAATGTATGGTGCCATGAGCAAGATGCTTTAGAAGATTGGTGGATAGATATTGTGATTTCGTGGTTGTTGCTTGATCAATTACATGTAGGCATCAAAGGATAGAGGCTTAGTTGCTTCATTACCCAGGTATTGAAGTAATATAATAGCAGCTGTGTTCTGAAACAGTTTTTAAGCCAACTGAGCAGTGAGTGATTAGGGAAGATCTTAAAGTCTCGAGAGTATGTTCATAAAACGCCCAATCGAAAATACTTGCTTTATTCATATGTAAATCAGCGCCAAGATCTGTGAGACCTGGTGGCTAGACTAGCCAGCTCCCCGTAATGATCAAGCCTCAGGACGTTGGTACTCATCAACGTTTTGGGCCTGAACTAAAGCCAAGGGTCAGTCCGGTCAAGAGGGCGACGCCCGTGAATGCAATGGCCACAGCCCAGGCAGCTCGTAGCCCATCCAGGCTAGGTAAGTAGTCTTCATGTATGCCTAGATAGCCAAACAGTTGATCGTCAGTACATACCCGCCCGAGATCGGTGGCGCCGGTCGGAATGATTGAATCAAAGTAAGTCAACATTCTTTTGCTTCAGCAGAGCTTTGGCAGATCTATAGGGATATAGAAGAGCTAGAGCAAATTTTCTAGCTTGACCATCACAGGTTTTGCTTTGCGTACAGGCAGCATTATCGAGCCACGCTTATGAACTGGGCTGACTCCGATGCGCCTCTTCTCCTCAGGACATGTGACATGAGTACTGTCTATTTCTCAGTCCTCTCGTGACGAGCGAGGGTGGCGTTGCACGTGGTGAGCTGCAGTGGACTTCACGCGAACCAATCAGACTAGAATCCTACCGAGAGTTGGTGAGTTGGTTCTTTTAGCTTCCAAGGTTTCCCTTAGCTAACATTCTTTCTAGAAACCCTACGTATTATTATCATTCCTTTGTAGCTCTTCATCATCTTTTTCAGCTTTCCACCTCGCTACTGCTTTGAGCACGACTTGCCAAATCCGTCAACCCCAGTTCCGTACACGGCCAAGTCACACTCAACTTTAGAAGCTGCTCTCATCTTCAACATGGCTCAACAGCACCCGCATCTGCCCCTGCCTGACTACTTCTCCAAGTTTGCCAGCAATTACGTTCGCCAGACGGGTCACTCGACGCTTAACATCCTTGCCGAAGTCATCACCGCCAATATCCAGAGGTCTGCCCACCCTATCGGCCCGGATTCGGTCGTGCACGACACGGCCGCCGGGCCCGGCGTAGGCGCCGCGGCGCTCGTCGTCAGCCTCCCTAGGGACCAGCTGCCAAAGGAGACCCTGGTCTCGGACAACGTCGCCATGATGGTGTCGGCCGCGCGCGAGTCCCTTGCCGCCTCCCCGCTGTGCCCCGCGTCGACGGCAAGGAACTCGACTCGCAGTACCTGTCGCCGTCGGTGCCCGACGGTCACTTCACCCACTCGATCGACAACTTCAGCATCTTCACCTTTGTCCGCCCCGCCGACGCCGTCCGCGAGACGTACCGCACCCTGCGCCCGGGCGGCGTGGCCGTCGTCACCTGCTGGCGCCGCTTCGCGCCCATGCTCATCGTCCATGCCGCTCAGAGGAAGATCCGCCCGGACCTACCACTCATGTCTACACCAAGCCCCGAGTTCTACCAAGAGGGCGTGCTGCAGAGAGTGGTCGGGGAGGGCGGCTTCGCCAAGGACAACATGACAATGACCGATAAGGTCTTGGTCGTCGACGACGACGAAAACGTTGCCGGCCTTACTGCGCTCATGTCGGGTCCCATGATGGCCCGGGCGCGCGAGGGCTACACGGAGGAAGAGGAGGCTAGGTGGGTTGAGTCTGTTGGTCAGTCCGTGAAGGAAGAGATAGAGCAGTTTGGGGGCATCAGGTTCGAGGCGTGGGTCCTCTTGGCTACCAAGTAGAGCGACTTGAGCGTATCTGCCTGTGAAGAGGGATGGGGAGATGAAAATTGACTGGGCAGTGGGCGCCACTGTATGTTGACCGGCATCTACTCCATCTACCCCGGACCTGATTTTAAGTGCCCCGTTTCTCCTCGTACCTAGGCATGGATGCGGCGGCATCATTATCTGTAGATGCGCTATTTTGAACTCTGCTTTAGGTCCCTATATAATAGCTAACCTCCTGTCCATGTTGGTTTCATTGTCATGAACCCTGTTGGTAAGTCAATCTCCGTATACGAAGAGGTCTGAATAAGGGGTAAAAACGAGTATATTTGCTATTATTATTAATGATGTCTAGCCGAAGGAACGAAAGAGAAACTATCGTCGTACGCTAAAGGGATTAGGCGTATACGCGTACGGTCCCTTCTAATTGCCGTCGGGCTAAATCGGCCCGGCTAGCCATTTGGCTAGCTAGTTTCTTCTAGTGGCCGTATGCCTCTGGTCTAAGGCGGACTGGGCTATTACTATAGCTATTAACCTACACTAGCAGTCTTTTGTATCGGCTCGTAACCCTTCGTTATACGCTTTAAAAAGATTAGTCTAAAACTTAAGCCATAAGCAACCAATTGCCTAAATAAAAAAGAAATAAGTAATAATTGTACTATATAAAGGAAATACACTTATTGCTTAGTTTGTAAGCCTTTAAACAAAACCCTCTACTCGTATCGTTAACTTATTGTTGTTAACTAAGCATTCCAACGCTCTATTTAGTGTAGCCTTTGTCATAGCGTCGGCAAGGTTATCGTCGCTATTAACCTATTGTACCTCTGTAATTTTACGCCGTTTATATAATTAATATAAAGCTATTATATTAATTATTAGCCTTTTTTCCCTAATTATACTCAATTTGACTAGGCATTTATATAAAGAATATAAGTTCGTATAAACAACTAAAGGCATCATAGAAAGGCCAAGTTTGTCGGTTATTAAGCAGAGCATCGTTTTTATTAAGAGACTGATATTAAAAGCATTAACAGTCTCATAGATCTCTAATGCCAAAGAGCTCTAAATAACTCTTTTGCACTTAGTAAAACTCTAGTGCACAAAGTTTTCCATTAACATAAATTAACCATTAGTATTAGTTTTATTTTTAATCACTAAAATAAACCTAATTTAAGAGCTTAAATCTTTATTGCTAGCTAAAAAGCCATCGGCAAATGCAAAAAGCTTAGCCGTCGCTAGATTAAGGGGAATATATCATAGCCTTTTCAATAGGTTATTAAATTGCTATTATAAGCAACTATTAAGCTTTATATAATTACCTTTATTAGGGTTCTAAATCTGGGCAGCAATAGATAGGTTGAAAAAGGCCTTTGGTTAGCAAATCAAAGCAATATAGGCACTATGGGCGCATTGCTCCATATATCATTAGGCTTAGTCAGCTGACTTGAGATCAATAAGAACAATCTTAGTGCTTTAACCCTTCTGCTTTAAGTTTAGCTTAATCCCATCTATCGTTAACATAGCGCCGTTAAAATCTAAAGCAATACTAGAGGAAAAAAAGGTTTTGGCTTTAACCTTAAACTAGGCCTTTTGCAACTTTTAGTCTTCTAGTGCTAAAAAAGCTAACGTAGCTAAAATAAAAGTATTGTTAGTTTGCATACCAACGAGGCTAAAAGTCTTTAAAGATCTATTAGTAATCAAAAGATATAAGTTATAAGTTAAGGTTAACATATTAAGCTTTTCCCAGTAGTAGCCTTAGTACATAGCAAACTAATAAACACCTGCTTCGGCAATGCTGTAAAGTAGCTTAATTACCTTAATAATAGTATTCCAAGGGTATTTAGTCTATAGCGCAGTTAGAATAGCAGCTAATATAGTACATATAAGTTTAGTCTGTGATTGTGGGTACGCCTAGGTAATGTTGCGTAACGATAGCGTTATACTGCCTTGCAATAGTGACGGGGCAAGGGCTAAAATCAACCGCTAGCTAGCACGTTGAATCGTAGGAAACTATGTCAAAATAAACGCTTTCTCCTCGTTATTGTAGCCTTATATAACTAAGCGTAACTTTTTATAAGGCTTAGTGGTTTTGCTTTTAACTTCCTATACTATATAAGCCTTAAAGATGCAGTAGCCATTATGCCTAGCCTTATTATAGCATTTAAAGCTAAAGACGCTACAGCTAATAAGATTATTTACCTTTTAAGCGTTAAACGCTTTAAACAGCTTGCTTAAGGTCATTATAATGCCATTATTCCTTAACTTAACGGCAAGGTTATAGTCATTCTCTTTTTTCCTCGTTAGAAAGGCGCTAGCTGGCTTGTTTTTTAAGCCGGGAGGTCGTCTCCTTCGCTTAGGCCCTATAGCAACTATAATTGTATTGCTAACGGCACTAACGGCATTAGCAGCGTTGTTAAAGGGCTGGTGGTTTTTATTGTTGATCGCCGGGGGAAGAGGAGGAGCGTTGGTATCAGGGTTGCGATAGGTAGTCGCTGGGGAAAGAGTTGGAACAAAGGTATTAGGGTTGCGATAGTAGGGTTAAAGAACGATTAATCTAAAGATAGCAGGCCTATTAGGCATTTTAAGGGTAATATTATAACTATTAACGGCTGCAATCTTATAGGGCCCCTGCTAGCTATTTTTCTTTTGCTAAACCTATACTTTACTTTAAAGTAAAAGCTTAAATACGTTTACAGTAAACAATCTATTCTAAGTATTAAAGGCGCCTTTTACTTAGCGCTTAACTGCTGCCTTGCATAATACCTTTATAGCCTTTTATACTGCTTTGGCTCTCTTAACAATTGATGGCGATAGGGCTAAATTAGTTGTTATATAAGGGTATGCGCTAAAAACAAAGAGGGTAGAAATGAGCCTATAGGGTTTAACAATATTATTGACAGCCTTAAGGGCTATCTGCAGGATTGCTTCGTTAAACGTTGTATTGTAAAGCTTATTGTATAAAATATTAAAGGTTTGTTAAAATAGAGCGTAGTATTATTCTAGCTTGCTAATAAACTAGTAAGCTTTAACGGGGATTTGTTTATATGTAATTCCCATTAGCCTAGCTTTTAATCTAAATTCTATAGAGGCAAAATTAATGCTAGCGTTGTATATAATTACGTTGAAAAGTTTTTAATAGGTATTAATCTATAGTAGGCATAGAGCTTTCTAAGTGTTTTTAGCCGATAAAGATAAAAGGAAACGGCTGCTGTAGAAAGCTGTTAAAGAGTTTAGAATGTAAAGAATGGGGCAACTTTTGAGATATATAACGTTTGCGAAGATTTTATAATTAAACTTGCAGTTGTCTTTTAGGGTAAACTTAAAGCGCTGGGGGGTGTTACTGTGCAATTGGCAATAGTGATAAAACTTCTCAATCAACTATAGTATATCTTTATCAACGTTATTATAACTAGCCTTTTTAAGCAGCTAGTAAAGTTGGTATGTTGCTAAGTAGCTAAAGCGACGATAAAGGCGTTATAGCTTTATTTTTATAAGGAAAACGCCTGCCTATTTCTCTTTACTTAAAAAGAACTACAGATAGCCTTATTTGTATATAATAAAGATGGTTTTATTGTTATAGATAAGTTAGTTTATTAGGTTATTAAATTAAATGCATAGGCAGTTTATATCTGCAAAGTAAAGTAAAAAGGGCGTTAGAGCGTTTAATATATAAAAGTTAACGCGCTTGATCAAAGTATTAACGGCAATAATTTTAATTGAGTTTATTACTAATCTTTTGCTAAATTTAATTAAGGCTTATCTTGCTATTAATTTATTAAGCTTAATAAAAGAGTCCTCTCGTTATAGGGCAAAGAATTGCTTTTTTTTAGCTATAAATACCCTTGCGGTACTTATATTAAGTAGTATATCTTAGAATTGTAACTAAGTATAGCAGTTTTTAATAAGGAATTGCATAGCGTTTATATTAGGGTTATTAGCAAAATAAACATTGTCGCTAGTAAGGCGGTATAGGAAGCTTTAGTTTGCAAGCTAAGTAGAGGCTTTGGTCTTTTTCTTGTAATCTTTGTTATCATTGTTAACCTCGTCTTTCAGCTATATTTAATCTGCTTTATTACCTTTATAACTTGCTAAGTATATCTTAAAGCTATTAAGATTATTATTATTAAACTAGCAGTCGGCAATAAACTAGTTACATAATTAGTTGCGTTTCTCTTAAGAGTATTTTGTTAACTAATAATCTTTTTTGCTATATATATAACACTTTTTTTTCCAAAGCATACGCCGCTAAAAAAGGCGGTTATTATAATAGTTGCTACTATGGCCTTAGAAGCCGTTACGCGGACGAAAGCCGCTACAAAGGCTACTGCAGAACCTTTTACCTCTGCTACAATTATTATTATAGCAGCGGTCTAAATAATACTGGTTATCTGCTTCGTTAGCGGTTAGTTGCTATTATAGACTGCGGGCAAAATAAGTCTCGATTAAGGAGCATAGGTTGAAAAATAGCTTTTCGCAGGTAATAGTAGGCTTAAAAAAAGCATGTTTAAGTTTATATACTCTATAGCAAGCTTTGATTACTATGGTCTTAAGTGCTTATTTGCTTGTGTAATTTAGTCCCAAAGTATATTGGCATAATTATAGCTTATTAAGCAAAATCTCAAAGACTTTATAAAGGTTTTTCTTATTATTTTGCTGCTTAATCTTATTAAAGGTTATTAAGGTTTAGTTTATATAGTAGTGAAAATAGTTGACTTTTGTGTTAAAATACTGTTTAATCTTAGTATAAGCTTTTATAAACATATTAGAATAGATGATATAGCTTTTATAAAACCATTAAGCACAGTTAATTAAAATCCTTAGAAAAACAGCGTAAAACTAGCTAAGCTTGATTTAAGCGTGCTAGCAAAGACTAAAAAAAGTCTTAAGCTTATTATCTAATAGGTTATATAGCTTGCCTATATACTTCTAATCTAGGCTATATATCTTTATAAAGCTGGTTAAAGTTTAAATGTTAATATAGTTATTTAGGTACTTGAGTAAAGGAAAGGTTTTATATAAATTATACTGCTAGGGATTGTAACAATATACAAGCAGTTTTAATACTGGGAATAGGGTATTGTATAGTATACGTAAATAATTAAAGAGCGATAATTATAGTCTTATTATATAGTTTACCAAAACTAACGCAGAGGGGCTTTATTTTAAAGGCAACCTTAAGGGGTTTTATTATAAATATAACCAAAAGGACACTTTTAAGGGGTTTTATTGCAGGCATTGTATAGTTTATTATATATATAGTAGAGATAGCAGTTGTAAGAGGTTTTATTACAGTTGTAACAAAGGCAATAATAGCAAAGGGCTTTATTATAAACCACTCCCTAAAGCTTCTTTAACTTAAGAGTATGCTAAGGGTTTTTTAATAGTCTATTGTATGCCGTTTAGTTATTTTTGCTAGGGTTTTTCTTAATAGATCTAAGGCTTTTGCTAAGGCGCTTTTTCTTATTATAAAGGTTAAAAAGGTTTTAGTAATAAAATGCCTTGCTGTTGTTTATAAGCGCGTAACTTTAGATTAAGTTTTTAGTTTTAAAGCTTAACTAGGTTTTATTTAAAAGGTTTTTTATAAGTAGTAAAAGTTATTAAATATAGTTTAATAAAAGCGTTATTTTGCTTAGTATAAACTTTATTTTAATAAAAAACTTGCTTAAGGTTGCAGCGCAGGTTAAAGGGGACAGCGTTAAATATATTAGCGGTTTACCTACTAAAATCTTTATAAAAGTAGTAGAAAAAGTCATTATTGCACTACTTAGGATAGATAGCAATTACCCTAGCAACTATTATATATAAATATATTTAACTAGCGCTTAGTTATACCTTTTTATATTAAAGGCAAGCGTTAAGTAAAGGCTATATTGCCTAAAAGATTTTAGTTTCTGCTAAAAGGTTGCTTAATACTAAAATAAACTGCTAGGCATTATGGTCGGACACTGGGGTTTTTGTCTCTTTGACTAAGGGGTTATTTAAACTATTGAGATTAGCTATGCTGGTTTAATTTGGGTTGCTTAATCTAGGGGATAAGGATTTTTGGGATAAATGTAGCGTAGTAATAAAACGCAAGGGGTAAAAAGCAAAGGGGAAATTAAGTTATTATATATATATATATACGCTTGAAAATAAAGTGAAAATAAATGGGAAAAGGGTTGGAATGCAGTATAAGGTGCTTTAAGGTTGCTAATATATTTATATATATATATGCCGTTAGTGCCTTTGTTGCATGGTAAGGATGGGAAAGATTGTAAGATCTTTATAAGGGCAGAAGCACTTAACAAAGAGGTTCGCCGATTAGTCGCTTGCTATTATAACCTTGTAAAAGGTCTTGGTGTTTTTATATAAAATTAATTGTTTTCTTAAGAGTATAGTATAGCATTAGATAAGCTGCTAGCGTTTATAGAAAGGTTTTAAAGTTGTTTATACGTTGTTTTGTATTGTAAACACACTAAAAGAGTTGCTAATAATAACTTTTGCTAAAGTTCCTTAGCTATTTTTAATAGTTAAAGAGAATAGCTTTTTGCTAGTAATAACTTTTGCTAAAGTTTCTTTGCAAGCCGTTTGTTGTTTTCTGCTAAAAGCACAAAGTTTATTGTTATAAGTAGTATACCCCTTCTAGGAAACGTTGCAGCGGTTTTTAAGGCAAAATTCGTCTCTTTTACCTTGTTATCTATAGTTAACTATTTAACTACTAATCAGTGTTAGTAAGTTAATCTTTATATACAAAGAAGTTTAAATAGGGGGTGAAAATGAGTATATTTGCTATTGTTGTTAATAATGTTTGGCCGAAGGAACGGAAGAAAAACTATCGTCGTACGCTAAAGGGATTAGGCGTACACGCGTACGGTCCCTTCCAATTGCCGTCGGGCCAAATCGGCCCGGCTAGCCATTTGGCCAGCTGGTTCCTTCTGGTGGCCGTATGCCTCCGGTCCGAGGCGGACCGGGCTATTGCTATAGCTATCAACCTACAAACCCATACATACTTTCTTTCAGCTCTATCGCGATACATCCAACAACAATATGGACCGTCTTCTTTTCCCCACATAACTTCCCCTTCATTCATTTCCTTGACCTTGAACCAAAAGATTCCCATCTTGACAAGCTCATTGCCATTTACAAATTCCCCGTTATTCTCTTCATCTATGCAGTAATCGTCAGCCAAAGCACGTTCCATCTTCATCTTAACAAGTCCGCTGCCATCTAGAGATCTCCTGGCGTTTTCTTCATCTACAAGGTAATCGTCGGCGAGAGCTCCAATGGTCATATCCGCTGTGCGTATCATCTCCTCGGCCGGCCCTCTCATGTGTGCTCGCACATACTTGAAGTGGCACAACTGTCGTCCTTGTGTTTCTCCCCACTTCACAAAGAGGTCCCACCAGTATACATGCTTTAGCACCGAGAAATAGAAGCCTTCCATCCTCAGGCCTCCATCGAACTTCAACATCCTCATCTTCTCCTTTCTTCTGGAGATCTTATCCAATGTCCACAAGGCCACATGCTTCACTGGGGGTTGCCGCATGTGCATACGCCGCCAGGATGCGTCGAGTCGATAAAAGGCCACCCTGCGCCGGCCGATGGGGAGCGCCTCGATGGCCAGGTGGTTGAAGCCGCGAGGGGTTGGCGTGGCAGCGAAGTCGAACAGCAGCGGGAACAGCTCTACCAACAGAGGATTGAAGGTGACCTCATGGCTCCCCGTTGGCTTCTCCCCGCCCTCAAAGAAGAGCGCCCTCTGCAGCGGAAGTGACCCTTGGATCAAGTCTCGCCATTGTCGGCACACCCTGAGTGCTGATGTGAGGAGGCAGCGCATATCCAGGTGGACAAGAATGCGTTCGAGCAGCTCGGTCGTAGTGAGGACCATGCTGACCGAGGGTTCCTCGGTAGGGAGTCTTGTGCATTCGCTCATACTGGACAGAGGTAGCACTGTTCCGGTATTTGGGGGGGGGGGGAGAGGGGGCTCTGAGGGGAAGGCGCGTTGTGGCAAGTGATGTCCTGAAATCAAACAGAAGGATTGGTTTCGACGCAACGATCCTGTTGCAATTGTTTTGCTCGCTTTATGAATGACTGCTTTGTGACTGTTGGTCATCATGCAAGATCCACAGTGGTGACTACAGTGAGGCAGCCTAGCGCTACACTCAGCTCGTGATCACGGAGGCCGCTAAACCCGGCGGGCACAGCAATATTATAATTACAAGTTAAGTTAACAGTGTCAACATTGTAAAATGTTCACTTTAATAAAAGAATCTAGGTAATGTTTTCTTCAACACTCAACTTTCTAGAGAAACTACCTACCTAGGTAGGTAATAAAAACCCCCAATAGAAAAAGTATTGTCAATCTTGCTGGCGGTGGAACGAGAGGTCGTTGACAGCCCTGGAGGTAAGTAATTTGCATTGTAGGGCTGCGGATGATAGGATGTCCAATATCAGTGTCGGAAGAATCTAGCCAACAGAATGCTACATTGTGAAATGTAATTTATTTCACCTCCAGGGCTGTGCACGCCATCTGGAAACGACCTCGGGACCTGCGTTTGTATGTATTATCAGGATGTCTGCCCATCTGTGCTGCCGCTTCTCCGTAAGCGGCACGGATTCGATCAATGTGCTTATCAGATCCAATCACTGTGTCCATTTTGATTTTTTATTCTTTTACACCTATAACACTAATTGATTAGCAAATCAAAAACCTGTTTATAATTCTTAGCTTTTAGTCTATATTGTGTATTTTTTATCTAAGTAATATTTATAAGATGCAATTTTTAATTTTAATTTTAAGCAAAATATTTAAATAATTTTATTAAATGCAATAAAAATATTAAAAATCGTTTAAGGGCTGTTTTAGACATAGAAAGGCTATATGAGTAATAGTATAAGTCAAAATAATAGAAAACATTAAATATAGAAAACGATTTGTATGCAGGCACAGTGATCGGATCTAATAAGCACATCGATCGAATCCGTGTCGCTCCGTAAGCAATGGCAGCCCCTCATTATATAGAATGCCACACAACAGCCATGGTCGAACTTTCTCATTTATATTACTTAATAAACCACAGTGTACATCATCTCTTGAGCTGACCTTTCATGCTACCTGATCACTTAGACTCGTGGCTTGTAATGCACATTGTACAGTACAACTATATCTAACACAACGAAGACCGAGCCTACTTGAGGCCTTGATAGACTTGGCAAGTATGATGGACTTTTTCACAGTAACGCAATGAGTAAAGGGTCCCAGACTCAATCACTCAGTCCCATTTGTGTTTATCTCCAGTGGAAGGGGGGTTTTTTTTTTGGGGGGGGGGGGGAACAACTTGACGTTCTCCGGGCCAAATATCGGCGAGCGGGCCGAAGCGCTGCATTGGAGCCGACCGGAAGCCAAGTCAACCAGCAGCAGCAGCAGTGACGTCTAACAGGGGTGTGGATATTATGGGCCTGAAATGAATGGCAGGGGCTTTCGTCTCCCAGTTTCACCTCTTGCGTTAGGGTCGCCCCGCGATTGACGCTTGCGTCCGGACGAGTCGACGAGAAGTTGAAAAATACGGAGTGCCCGTCGGCGTCTCCCATTGAGCACGAATAGAATGTCGGAGCCGGAAGGTCTGTTTCATGAGCGAAAAGCAACACAGGCGGTTCCGGCGCCATCAATGATGGAGGAGAGCGAGAGCGAGCTCGGGAGTGAAGGAGTTTGGACGAGAGGCATGAAACAAAGAAACGGTCCCCATCCTAGATGTGCACTGCGGTAGGGCCTCGGGACGTCCAAGGCGGCACTTCGCATTTTTCCTAAATGGAAATGATGGGCATCATCAGGTTCCCTGACGGGTCTGACGCAGAACCGGGGACCTGGACACTGCTTCGTCCCGGACCGCAGCGAAGAAAGTCATGGGTATCACCCTACAGTACCTAATCAGGCAGCTCCCAAGCGTTGCGACCTTGACGACTTCACCCGCTCCTCATCGCCTTCTCCGTTCTGGCCTTGATAGACCTTCAGCTTGTGATTTCCGCCGCTTCAGAATCCGGAGGCAATCGCCATTCTTGCCACACAAGCCTGGCTAGAGGCAGTGC
This sequence comes from Dendrostoma leiphaemia, assembly GCA_026120015.1. Lineage (NCBI taxonomy): Eukaryota > Fungi > Ascomycota > Sordariomycetes > Diaporthales > Erythrogloeaceae > Dendrostoma > Dendrostoma leiphaemia. The sequence continues at coordinate 174,891 of JALRMF010000038.1, read as the reverse complement.
TCAACACGAGGGCGATCAGCGTTAGAGGGCCAAGCCACGTTCTGGTGGGCTGGTCATACCCCAGCAACGGGAACGAACCCCTGGCGATACGAATCGCTACGACCTACAGCCGACGACTCCGTGCGAGGTTTCGTCCTCGCAGAATCACAATATACAGTCTCGACTGGCCGAAAGGAAAAGGCATCATTTCATCCTTGTTGAGTCCTTGACAAGTCAGCAGCTGTCCCAGCGTTCTTTTGGACAACACAATTCCAATGGCTACAGCAACCCCCCCGGCGGGCGATCCGGCCTCGGCAAGCAAATCGCATCCGGAGCCTGCCGCCACCGCACCACATGCGGAAACACAATCCTCAGCTGCTGAGCCCGTCCCAACAGCGGCCTCAGAAAAACACAACGACGGCGCCCCACCCGAGGCCGGGAGGCGCTCGCTAGAGCCAGCCTTGCCGGTGAGGACGGCCGGCGACAAGGAGACCGGCGCCGCCCCGAGGGCAAGCACCCAGACGGAGGACTACGGCGACGACGACGACGTCGTGAACCCGCCCGATTTCAAGGGCGAGGTCCTCACCAACGACGACCTCCCCTCGCAGGAGACGGTCCAGCGCATCGGCGACTACATTGTCCTGGACCGGCATGGCAAGACGCACACGTTCAAGAGCCTGTACACGGGGCGCAATGTCGCGCGGCGGGTGCTGGTCATCTTTGTGCGGCACTTCTACTGCGGCGTAAGTCTTGACCTGCTCGCTGGCTGCCACCTGCGACGTTCCGATATTGTCTGAACCATACTGACGTAAGGGACTTCTCTCCCCGCCACTCTAGAACTGCCAGGAATACCTCCGCACGCTCTCTGCCTCTATCAGCGCCAAGGCTCTCCTCGGCCTGCCCATGAGCACCTTCATCGCAGTCGTCGGCTGCGGCGACCCGGCTTTGATCGACATGTACGCCTCCGAGACCGGGTGCCCATTCCCGATCTACGCCGACCCCACGAGAAAACTATATCAAGAGCTAGGGATGATCAAGACACTGGCACTCGGGCAGAGGCCAGCGTACATGTCCAAGAGCCTGCTCAAGAGCTCGCTCGACAGCATCGTGCAGGGCGTGAAGCAGATCAAGAGCGGGCTCGCCATCAAGGGCGGCGACCAGAGGCAGATCGGAGGAGAGTTTCTCTTCGAGCCGGTGGACCTGCGGAGTCCGGATTCGAGTCCCGTCCAGGAGTTCAACAGAAAGCTCGGGCGGAACGAGGCCGGGGATGCGAACAAGGACCCGGAGAAGGAGACGAAGCTCGGGGCCAAGGCCACCGAGACGACGGCCAATAGACATAGCCGCACCACGAGCACCACAGACAACGACAACGACGAGATCGAGGAGCCCCACCTGGTCGAGGAGAAGAAGGTGACTTGGTGCCACCGGATGAGGACAACGAGGGATCATGCAGAGATCCCAGAGTTGATGGAGATTTTGGGGCTGAACGGGCAGGGGAAGCCGATCAAGGATCAGAAACGGTGGTCGAGAGCGCTGGAGCAGCGCAAGGGAACCGGCCTGAGTATGGCGAGCCATATGAAGAGCCAGCAGAAGGTTGAGTCTGCCGACGAATCATCATAAGCGTGTGGGCATCGATGGGACGTTTTCCTCCTGACGACATAATAAGGTGGAGTTGTCTGATCTTCAGCGAACGAACAGGAAAGCTATCTTGGATATTTGGTAATGAAATCTAATGCTGGTCGAATCTGGGTCTGTACAAAGTAGCCAACGGAGCACGCGATCGACAGAACATACAACTTGTGCAGCTAGTTGGGCGCACTCTCAAAGCTCAGACCCGAAGAGCTGCTATAATCAACTACCCATCGGATATTATTGATTTGCTTTGGCGAAATCACTGAGCTACTTAGGTATGCATAGTGACTGCGCAGGAGATTGCCTTTGAATGACGCGACCAGAAATGGAATCTGCGCCTCCGCGGTCAGTTCTAGAGACCCGGAGATGATAGACCAAAAGTGAGATGACCTCCGGCCGAACCACACCCTACGAGCAAGTAGGATCCGGTTCACCAGCCGTCCTCGTCCAGAACGATGTTCTGAAAGCTGACCTGTGAGTACGGCTTGCACAGGCATTTGGTAAAATACTCAACAGCCGCCTTTGCACCTCCAGGCCCCTGGGAGGTGAATCAAAGTCACCGAAGATAGAACGTGCGCATTCAAGAGATCTTCGCCGTGATCAAAGTGCTCTCAACATCACATCTGAATACTCACTACTACCGAATGCAAGTCTCTTACTTTCAGATCATACCGGTACTTGTCGCATCACTCTCTAACATGCGGCGGAGGATGAAGGTGGCGACGGGGTCCTCCAAATCTAGCCACCTGCAGACTGCCACCGCAGACGCTGCAGCTCATTTTCCTGCATGAACTTCGCAGCTAACTGCTACCCCCCAGCCATCGCTCACTGGTCCAGCACCCGCATCACGACGAGAAACAAGTATGCCCATCGCAGGTCAGGCGATACTCCGGACGTCCTGTGAAGGAGCCCGAGTTGCACCTGCAACGACGGCACAGCATGCATTGCAACCCGATTCCCACCGGGAAAGCACAGTCATCGTCCTGTCCCTCGGACGTGGCTCGAATATCTCGACCTGTCCGCCATGCCGGCAGCGTCACCCATGCGTTCTGTGCGGCCGAGTGGTCTACACGTCGCCCGCCTGTCGCCATCGTGCCCGTGTGGGTGGACGAACTCCGGCGTGAGGCGTGCGACCAAGCATATGACACGCAGTCACCGCGCTCGGGGAATATTTGCGTTCCCCTTTGTGAGTGACGGTATAAGGCTCTCGGATGGGCATGTTGTGTTGGTCTTTTCATGATGGCCATCGTCCTTGTTCCCGCTGGCTTGTTTCTCCGCCAGCTCCCATACCAGTGCTCTCATGGACCGATCAATCTTGATGCTCGAGCAACATGGCAACGTGTCAGATCGCAGGCCATCCCGACAGCTATGGGTTGGGAATTCGGATCGCATTCTACCTTCAGTGGTTCGGCATCATCATCACCTCGTGGCTGCTCGAGTCCGATGCCCTGAATTTCAAGTTTCTCAACGGGCTTACCATCGCAGCCACCTCCATCGGCTTGGCCATCAATCTGAGCGCGCTTCAGCCTGCTGAGATATACGTGATCCTCCTTCTGGTCTGCGGTACACTGTACTTTCTGGTACCCGTCATTCTCTGGAGACTCTTGACGTGCTGCCGTCCTTGGTGGGATACCGAGAGATGGAAGAGGGTCAGGATGGCTTGGCTGTTTAGGACGCTGATGATCTTGATGTTTGCGACGCTGTTGGGCGTGCAGATCTGGTTTTGGTGTACGGGTGTCTATGACAGACCAAGAGGCTCTGATACGTCTTGTCGGCAGTATGCGTTCTTGTTTGGCCAGGTTCAGATCGATGGTTCTGCCGTGACAGCAGTGAGCATCATCGTACACCTTGCCATACTCATCATTGGTACTTGGAAGTTTGCTGAGTGGATTGGAGTTTTCGACGAGTGTAGGTGGTATCGAAGGAGGAAAAGGCGCAGGTGGAGGTAGTCTTCCCTCTCTCCTTTGACACTCGCCACATATCTTGTCCAGGAGTGCTAAGCAACTCATGATCCAATCTTCTAGCATCACCGAGGGCCACATACTGTCTTTGCAGCAGCTTCGAGCAATTTCGGACTTCACGGTGGCCTCCATACTCATTATAGCAGTCGAGCTCGTCATATCGTGGAATAACATAGGCGGTGTTAGAGACCTCAACTCGGCAGCTCAGCTCATCCCACTCATGATCAGTGGGGCGTATTTCGTCCGCAGCATACACGTCTGGATGTCAAGACCGCCACCGGAGGAGAGCTACTACATCGACTTTCCCTATTTCTCAGGAGGCAGCGCAGACAGTCGCAGTTACACCATCAACAGCAGAAACATAGCGTACGTGGGCTCTGCAAGGGACTGGGCGGGTCACCGACGGCACTCGCACCGCCACCACCGGCGCCATCGAAGAAGGCACGCGTATATGTCTCCGGACATGGTTTACGAACCGCAGCACGCAATGGCCAACCCCGAGATGGACAACGGTCCAGCACCACCTGCAGCTGAGCCCGCCGCCGGAGAAAGCCGTCAGGCGACGGTGGTAGATGCGCCAGACGAGGCGGCAGCTGCCGAGGCGCCCGTCGCGGAACCAGAGCCCGCGGCGCATCCTGCCTCGCAGCCAGAGGGCCCGGCATAACTTTGTGAGTAAGTCTCTGCGGCTGTGTCAGCGAATGAGAACAGGGGATATGCTCGACCCTGTCAGACGGGTCGCATAGGCCAGGTCAAAACTTATGGATATAAAGTGCTCCATCAGAATGTTCGGTGTGGTCTCACTATTCGAAGTAAGTGTGAGTGTGTCAGCGATGTCGATGGGGAGCTTAGTATATCAGTCCTTCAGTTCATGAAGTTTCAGCATGCTGACCGGTGCTGAAGTAGCCTAGCCTCTGCTTGTCGTATCAACCCTTTCTCGCAATCTTATTGATTACGCAGAAGAAGAGCGGTCCCCACTGGCCGCCTGCGTTGTGGTCAGGGACCGCGATTCTGCCGTATTTGGTCTCTTCTGTCAGTCGTTCCATCGCTTCATCCGTGTACCTCTCGTTCAGCTTCTTGTGACTCGAGCTGCCCAACTCGAACTTGACCTTCCAGTCCAGCCCAAACTTCTTCCTCTCCTTTTCCACTGCCGCGAGCATCTTCTCGATGACACCGTCATTTTCACCCGTCTCGATCGAGCACGTCGAGTAGACGATTCTCCCTCCGACCTTCACAGCCCTGAGCGCCGTCATGAGAAGGTCTGTCTGCAATTTTGCAAGCGTCTTCGACCCTCCGCGGCGCCACCTCGCAATCTCGTCCGCGATTCGCCCGCCCGCAGAGGCCTTGACGTGCGCGTGAATGATGTGCCGCTCAGAAGAGCACGGGGCATCCAGCAAAACGCGGTCGTAGCCACCGGGGCCACAAGGCAGCTGCGCCACCGCCCGTGCGTCGGAGCCATCGAGGCGCAAGACGCGCACCGCGTTAGCTTTGAATAGTGATCCGGGGAGATATGATCGCAGGTTCGAAGCAAGGCGCTTGTTCCTTGCGTGGTCCAGCTCGTTGGAGTGCAGACAGCCTAGTGTAGCTGGCACCTCCCAGGGCAAATCTGCGTGGAGGTGTGGAAAAATCAACTGTGCTAAGGATACAGATTTCCCGCCTGGTGCGGCGCATAGGTCCAGAACCTTCTCGTTTGGTTGAACATCGAGCACATGGGCACATAAAGCCGAAGCCGCGTCCATGTTCCAGTGGGATAGAAGACTGTCATCTGGGCCAGAAGGCGTATGGACCGGCTGTGGTGCTGGAAACAAGGACACGTCTTCTTCCTTGGTAGGCGTTTCTTCTGCGTTTGCTCTGGGATCTGCTGTTCCGGTAGGCAAGACGCGTTCAAGAAGCACTATCCTTGGTCGCGTGTTAATCTCGCCACTGTCACTGTCCGATGGCAGCTTTGGTAGTTGAATCTGCTGCAGCTCCTCTCCTGGCGCCGTGGAGAGGGCCTTGTCGAATTCAGTCCGCGGGACATAGCAATTACGCAAAGCCGCGTAGCGGGTCGGCCTCGTCAGCGCAGGATAAAGTGACCCATGCCATCTTTCACTGCCCCAATTTGCATCCGAGGCATAGTGGGAATGAAAGGCTGCTACCGTCGCCTCCAGGTGTTTGCGATCAGCTTTGGTGGGCATGTTGACACCTCGTCACGCAGAGTAGGAATAGTCTGACCTTGTGCAAGCTTTAGGTGCCAAACGCGGGACCTGAGCCTTCCAAAGTGCAGAGCCTCAGTGAGTTGAATGCTGCGAGACGCAATGCGAACGTTTTCAAAGGCGTTTGTTAGGGCCTAAATTTCGAGACCTGCAGGTTTTGGGACCAGATTGAGCTATAGATGCCTTGCCCGTCCCCTCTGAAGAAAACGGACAAGACATCTACAGGCTTCGACTTCGAGAGTGTTGGTTGCGAGGGCTGATGTGGGCGAATTTTAAAGAAGGGAGGATGTAGGTTGGCCGATGAGCGAGGTCAGTTCGACGAGCTGAAGTTTGATGAGCCCTAACCCTTGATATTCCGCTGAGAGACTAACCAGGTGAACAAAGCCTCTCCCCGAAAGACTCCCCAGAGACTCGTTCCTAGCTGCCCAAGTACGTGCTAACTTAGGCTAAACAAATTGTCTTATCTCTTTTCCCATGACTTTGGATATAGTTCCTGGCTGCAGCTTCTAATTCAAATTGGGTCATGATCTCAAGATCTCATTTCCTCTTGACCGTCTCCCAGAACCTGCCAATGCGACTTCCACGCTTCTCCTTGCCCGTGCTCATCGAACTCGAACTCCGCGACGTATGACCCGTCCAAGCCCTCGTAGGACTTTGGCTGTTGCTCGGGCTCGGGCTCTGGCTTTGACTCTGGCCGCTCTCCCCTTCATCCTCCGTCAGAGTCCCCAGCCTGCTGCTCGCCCTCTCAGTCCCCTCCACGCCGACCATCCGTCCGCCCACGCCGGTGCCCTTGGCCCGCAGCCTCCGGACCTTCACCTCGAACCTGTCCCGCCCCTCCTGCTGCTCCCGCGTGACGCACCCGCCACGATAAAGCCCGTCCTTCTCCCCGTGCACCACCATGGCGGCGCCCTGACGGCCGACGCCGCCGCCGCTGAGGGGCTCAACGCCCGGCTTGGTCGCTGCTGCTTCTCGCTGGCAGTATTGACGCGCAGCTTCGTTGGCCGACGCGGCTGTGTAGTAGAAACCCCCGCCCAGCGGTGATGTGAGGGTGCCGGTCCTGTCGATGGGAGAGGAAAAGTCCCGGCGGAGGATGATATAGATAGTGGAGAGATCGACCTGAAAAATGAAGTCGATCATGATGGTAAGTTTGTTGCTCTGTTGCGATGCCCTAAGAGAATCTCGAGGCTTCCATATATGTGCCTCGTCTTCCTTACTTCCTTTTTTTCCTTCGCGGGGAGAGGTGGCAGCTGCTGGAACGGCTGAGGGGGTGAGCTCGACCCTGTGCAATCACTTTCTCGTGATGAAGGTATACTCTCGGAAGGACAGAGCTATCAAGAGCCTTCTATCAAGATGTTCAGAAGTTTGGCATGATTTATGGGGCTGATGATGCCAGGGCGGTCTGCGACAGGATCGGCCTGCTGCAGGTTTCCTAACCTTTTGCAACAAAGAAAGAAGTCATCGTGTGAGTGAGACCTGCGTCGCCAGGAAAAAGCATTTCCAAGAAATGTATGGAGCCACGCCAGTCTTTGACGCGCCACGACGTCGTGTGACAAAATGTTTTGAAGCCGCTAGAAGCGCGTAATCGTTCAACCCGGCCTCCGAGCGGACAGGGTAATACGCGACAGAGTTTCTCCCTACCTAGACAGACCTCGGGAATATCTAATCTTTTCACTGGTCCTTGTCACGACTCACGCAGGCAACTCGCACCTATCGCGCATTTTCACCTGATTTTCGAAGTAGTCTGATGTCTGGCTATAGAGAGGTTTCGAGGTGAGTCTAAATTCGAATGGTCAAGTCAAATGTGACGAAGCAAGTATGCCCATGCAATGTTACAGTGAATCACGCAGATCGGGCCTCACAATTCCTCCGCCACATCAAGTGGGCCGAACAGCGACGGCCGTTGTTTTCGTTTAGTCGGCAGATCTTCCTCGACCTCCTCGATTGGATCGCTGCTGATGGCTGGCAGCTTTCGTATACTGGTTCTTCCATCGCCCATCCGCTTCTGACAGCGCCGGATTACGGATTTGCCCCGAATTTGTGGCGCGGAAAGAGCAATCTGCCGTGCCTCGTCCAGGTGCGTGTTCTTTCTCCCCAAGAACGGCCTAGGTGGTGCGAATGTGAGACTGTTGTCGTCTTCGCCGTGGCTGCGGAGTGAAGGAGGATGAGCCACGAGAGACGCGCTATCTGAATTTTGTACTGCAAGAGACCATGCGTCACTGCGATGCAAAAAATCGCCCATCAAGTCCGGTGGTGCAGGCAGTGAAGAGCTTGAAGAGCCTACCGTGGCCTGGTCGGTACGGACTGTCATATTTGGAGACACTAGCATAGGCTCCGAGAGAGGATCAGGTGAAGAATCTGCGACTGTCGCCCGGTGACTGGCTGAGGCTGCGACTGCGTCGTCGGACGTGGACTGGTCACAGTCTTCTGCGAAGTCTCGAACGCCAACGGCAAAGTCCTGGCCCGAGGTCTCAATTGTCTCTGGAAATCCTCCATGCGGATGACCATCGTCACTTGAGCAGTCTGCATCCGCGCTGGTAGTCATGTCAGACGGCTGAAGGTTCCTTGCTGTCTCTTTGATCGCATCTCTGAGGGCTTGCTCGAGGTCGTCCTGTGACTCTCCGAGAATGAATTGTCGCCACATGCCATTGTCATTGTCATCCTCTAGCACGACTGGCTTTGATATTTGCGTTTTGTCTGCTTTTCCTGGCTGATCGTCTCCGGTTGAGACCTTCTCGCGCACCTCAACCTGTGAGAGTTCATCCTCTTGTGTGAGTGGTGCAACCTCTTGATTGTCAACTGCCTGACCTTGACACAGATGCAGATTGCTGTGACGGTCGGACACGTCTCGTGAACAAAACCTTGGGGAGCTCGGGACGACCAGCAGAGAAACCTCATCTGAGTCTTCGTCACAGAGTGCGTCCTTCTCTAGCGCCGTTTTCTCCGCTGCATGTGGACCCCTGTGGGATGGGGCAAGATCGGGCTTCGAGCTGGCTGATCTGGACGCGTTCGTTGCACCGGTGCTGCCGTCGTCTTGCAAGCTTTCGTGTTTGGCGATGTCTTGCTGAGTATTTGACAGTGACTCGGCCAGCAACTGCACGGAAGACTCCTGGTCTGTGGTGCTGCACTCATCCGTTTCCCGGCTGGTGCTAGTGCTTCGCTGGTTATATTGCGACAAGTCCGGAAGTAGCTGTGCAAGCGATTCTTGAGCTGGCGTACTTCTCTCTCCATCATCTGTTCTTTGATGCTGGGGCAACACCCGCTCATCTTCAAAATGCCTGAAATGCTCGGTTCGGCCAAGCTGACTGACGCCAGGTGAAATTTCAATATCAGAGGCAGATCCCAGGTTGTCAGATAATTGCACATCACTCCATGGTGGCTCTTGCTCCGTCCCACGAACGAAGCTCAACCACGCTTCATTCTGCTCCACTTGCGACAATGGAACTTTGGGCTGTGGGACGCCGAGTCGGGCTGTAGTGCTTCCTGCTTCGTCTGAGGGGCTTGAGCGACAAGGTAGCAAAGGCGGAAAGAGGAGCCTGTTGGGCACAGGATGGTACAGTACCGGTGAGGTCGTCGAGATAGGCCCTTGATTTGAGCTCTCACTGGACTCCCATGAGGAACGCTCGGGTTCAACCGAGAGACGTGCGCCTTTCGCATGATGTCGATGGTCTTGATCGTGTTTGGCTGCGCGAGTGTCCCTTGCTGAGCATCATGTCAGATCACGACCACTCTCAAATGGTAGAACGTTGACAGCTTACCCCGAGGACTGCCGTCCATATGGCTTCTAGCGCGGGGGCTGGCATTGGAACTGTCACAGAGCGCCCTCTCACGACTCCCAACTCGAACCCTGAGTTGGCTGCGAGAGACAGGCGTTGAGACTTTGACCACAGCCCTAGAGGTTTGAATCTGTGCATCGACCGACCTGATGCCGAGTAAATGGCGGAGACGTTTGTTGGCGGCTCGGTGCATTGAGCTTGAACTGCCCCAGGGATTGACGTCTGAGGACGCCCGTGGCTTGGAGAAGTTCATGAGGATCGGTTTCTGGACGTCAGTACCAACCCAGTCTCCCTTGAGGAGTAGTTTGCGTCTCTTCTGACGAAGAACCTCGTCCTCGGCCTGATCCCTCTGAAAAGTGGCCGGGCTTGCCAGGTCAAGAGTGGCATCTTGAAAGTACCGGCTGGTCCAGACGGGACCGTTGGCTGTGGCTCGCCTCTTGGGAGAAGACGGCGCAGATGGATTGGGATGGACAGAATGGTAACGAGGAGAAGAGGAGTGTGCTGGGTGAGACAGGAAGGAGATTGATGGGGGGCTGAACTTGACGTTGGCATTCAAAAGACGAGAGCGGACCTTGGCAAAGTGTTCCTTCTGGCGTAGGATGACTTCTTTGCCCTTCCGGACGCGAGAGTGACGGGCCAGGTTGCCCTCGGTCCAATTCATGTTCTTTGGTGAGGGCTGCTACAGTTTAGAGGTGGATACGAAAGTTTGCCATGGGAGATGTGGATATTGGTATGAAAATGGAGGTGTTCGGCCAGAGTGAAGACGAAGACGAAGAGGAACGATGACTACTGAGAGAACAGGCGACAAATGAATTTGCGGCAGCCCAAAATCGTGTCAATTGAGGAGCTGTCTGGGCAGTATCTATTTGGGAAGGGACCTGGACAAGGGAAACCAATTCCGAATCTTCTAGGCAGACACAAGACACGCTCACGCTCCTGAAAGGAAAGAACTTTCGAAGTGTCGCGCAAGTGAGGTCGCTGCCTCGTCTGAATGTGGCAGTGGCGATAGGAGGGAAAGAACGATTCAACACACGAGAGTGCACAAGTAGTACAGTACGCTCAGGGACCGGCCAGCTTTGCCGACTGCGGCACCGAGCACCACATGTCAACTCGATAAGTACTGATAATTGCTCGGCGGGAGCTCTTATCGCAGCTGCTGTGCACCGGCCGGGGCAAGCACCGGCATCGCAAGAGTCCCCCTCCCCCTCCGCATCGCGCCATCATCAGAGGCCCCTCAAGTCGTTCACAGTCGACAACGATGAGGACAGCTTGGAGGACACTCGCGTACACATACTTTGCTAGCAGACCAGCGTTCTCCACAAAGCCTAGCCTGCCACACCACTATTTCCGCACTATGGCGACCGCCGCAGCGCCCCTCCTTAAGAAGCCCGTGAAGTTGGCCTGCATCCAGCTGGCGAGCGGCGCCGACAAGGAGGTCAACCTGGCTCACGCCCGCGAGAAGGTCCACGAAGCCGCCGCCTCCGGTGCCAAGATCATTGTCCTGCCCGAATGCTTCAACTCACCCTACGGCTGCGACTACTTTCCCTCTTATGCAGAACAGCTCCTGCCGCACCCGCCGAGCGCGGAGCAGAGCCCCAGCTTCCACGCCTTGTCGTCGATGGCCAAGGAGACGGGCACGTACCTGATTGGAGGCTCGATACCCGAGCTGGACTTTGACGAGGACAAGAAGAAGCGCTACTACAACACATCGTTGACCTTCGGCCCCGAGGGCGAGCTGCTGGCGACGCACCGCAAGGTGCACCTGTTCGACATCGACATCCCCGGCAAGATCACCTTCCGGGAGTCGGACGTGCTGTCACCGGGGAACAAGCTGACCATCGTCGACCTGCCCGAGTACGGCCGTGTCGCCATTGCGATATGCTACGATATACGGTTCCCCGAGCTCGGCACCATAGCCGCGCGCAAGGGCTGCTTTGCGCTGATCTACCCAGGCGCGTTCAACACCACGACGGGCCCTCTGCACTGGCGGCTGCAGGGCCAGGCGAGGGCGATGGATAACCAGGTCTATGTCGCCATGTGCTCACCAGCGAGAGACATGAATGCGACTTACCACGCGTGGGGCCATAGTCTGGTGGTCGATCCCATGGCGCAGGTGCTGGTGGAAGCGGAGGAGAAGGAGACGATCGTGTCGGCCGAGCTTACCGGCGACAAGATTGAGGAGACCAGGAAAGGGATACCGCTGAGAGATCAGAGAAGATTTGATGTTTATCCCGACGTGAGCCAGGGGAAGATACGATTCAGTGACTCGGGACAAGAGTAACGGGAGTAATTATTAAAAAAAAAAAAAAATAAAAAAAAAAAAAATTCTGTGTACGAACTACAGGACGGAAATGTGCTGTGGCATACCATAAACTTTCGCAGGGATGCCTCCTGGCGTTAGGGCTGCTTGCTGGAAGGATACAAATCTCGCCCACCCACGAACTCCGTGATGCACAAGCAGTATGTCGCTGCGGTTCATGGACCCGCATTACCTTCATCTTACACACATCTTCATACTTCCACCATTTTCCCCATGCGCGATGCATCGTTGTTGGATGTCTTCCCAGAGGATATTGATTTCTCCGGACATTCCATGCGCATCATCTCGGGACCAATTCCACTGGGCCCCGGCAAGGCTTTCCCCTTGAGATAGACGTCAATCGCGTTCGACTTGCAGCATGCTTGCACTACTGACATTATCGGCTGTAAGAAACCGGGGGCCATGATCGGTGGAAGATCATGGATTCACAGTGTTTGTTAGGGGGGTAAAGATTTTCTATGAGCTTTTGTCTTTCCACTGCCTGTGCAAATGCTTTGTCCGAAATCACCTCGACACCTGCAGCACACATGATCGTTGAATGTGTGTTTGTCTTTCAGTGTCGAATACTGCCCATCTGTGCTTCCAAATTTCTCATTTCAAACGTCGAAGACTGAGAAGGTTTGCAGACGAAACAAAATCAACAACTCGTAGTCTAACTAGGATTTCTATGCTCGAAATGCACCACGATACAGCATCCACTGCCCGCCTCATTGCAGGGCCTTGGCGGCGAAAGTAGGCAGGATGAAGGAGGCCCTGTGGATCTCCGAGTTGTAGTACCTGCACAGCTTCTCCTCCTCCTCCTTGGACCACGACCGGAGGGGCTTCTTGACGTCGCGGTTCGCGTCCTTGCAGCACACCATGAAGCCGATTTGGCCTGAAGGGTAGGTCGGGATGGTGGTGTAAGCGTATTCGGCCACGGGGAAGATCTCCTTGCAGTCCTTCTTCAGCTTGGTGATCAACTCCAGGTGCAGCCACTGGTTCTCGGCTAGTTGCATATGAGTTAGCATCAGGTACGACAAAGTACGGAGGAAACAAGGAGACAAAAAAAGGAGCAATGGCAGATGACATGTTTAAGTTGTGGGCAGGGCCGGGGCCGGAGCTGCACGGCGGGCGGGATCGGGAACAGATCAGGCTCGGTGGTTGCAGCGGAAGGTGACGGCTGTCCGGGTGAAAATACTGCAAGGCGCGCTTTAAAGTGCAACCATTCATCTTGCTCTCTCTATTTTGGGCGGGGGGGAGATAGACCCTCAGCAGAATGCTCGTGAAGGGATCAGGCACTCTGTATTGGCCTGCGTGAGCGTCTCTCTAGGGCATGGTCATAGGATATGAGGGAAACGTACAACCTTGGGTAGAGATGACGCCCCCATCTCTCAGGGCGTCATGAAGAAGCTGGAAGTATGGCTTCTGGAACAGGCTCTCGGCAGGGCCATCCGGGTCGGACGAGTCGGTGATGATGACATCGAAGGTATTCTTGTAGTCATCAAGGAACTTGAAGCCGTCGCCCACGTGCACCTTGACCTTGGGGTGCTTGTAGCCTTCAGCCATGCCGGGCAGATACTGCTTGGACAGACGGATGACGGCCTCGTCGATGTCACACAGAACGGCCTCCTCGATGCCCTGGTGCTTGACGACCTCACGAAGCACACCTCCGTCGCCGCCTCCGATAACGAGGACTTTCTTGGGGTCCGGGTGGGAGTTCATGGCCAGGTGGGTGATCATCTCCTGGTACGAGAACTCATCACGCTCGGTGCACTGGATGACGTCGTCCAGAACGAGGACGGCGCCGTGGTCAGTGGACTCGAAGATCAAGACGTCCTGGTACTTGCTCTTCTCATGGTGCAGGACCTTCTTGACCTTCAGAGTCATGGCCTGACCGGGCCACATGTGCGAGATCTCGCGGAACCATCCATCTGAAATGCCGATTAGCTATCTGTACAGTCCGTTGCAAAGGCAGCTGCGAGGAGCTTACCTTGGATAGTGTGGTGTGTGAGTTCAGAAGACATTTTGGTGATGGGCGTATGGTAGAAGTGGGATGTTTGTGAAAGAACGCGGGGTTGGAAAGTTCTTTTCCAAACGTCGAGTGTTGCAGTGACGATGTGGAGGGGTCGCTTTTGGAGTGGGAAAATTTTTGACATGGGTGACGCTGGCCAACCTTGGAACCATCTGTTTTATTGCGCTACGGAAGCTTGATTGACAAGTGTGCAATATAGTCACCAACCTCATCGAAATGTCTCCCCGTCTTCCTGAAGCCAAGCTCTTGCCAAGATAGAGTAAACGAAGCGGTTTGCAGATGCTCCGGCATAGTGAATTGGCCTAGTCCGACGCGGATCGAAATGGTCTGGAAAAGCAGCGGCCGAAATAAACGTAAAAAAGGTTTCCCAGAAACGACAGCGTTTGGGGGTGGCGTGCCCCTCTTTTTCCAGAGCCAGCTAGGATGTGCTTGCGCTGGAGCGTTGGGCGCCTCTGAGCTTCTATTGCGTCCCCGGGTCGAGCAAGAAGATTTAAAACAAAGCACGGCTCACTGAGTCATCCAGGAACTGTCCGTGGACGAGTCCTGACGAAGGAATACTCCCTGACACAAAGAATAGCGAGTTACATGTAATGACATGGTAGCGTTTTGTATGCAGCAATGCTTCAGGTGCTGTCAGATGAGTCAAGAAAACACGGACTGGTTGACTAGCTAGAACAGATGGCCCACCATGTAGGAGGCTTGAGTCCTCGCAATTAAGCCCAGAATGGCCTGTCGTAGCACAGCCCGTCTGATGTACGATAATCTCAGCGTTGCTGTTCCACAATCTAGACCTCTCTTGCGCTGGTTCAAGTGTTTCGATGTTCACTTTTGTCTGCCTCGTCTCTTCTGACGGATATTACGGCTGACGCATGCAGGTGTGTCAAGCTCTGGAAGTTAGGTACTCACCTGCGTAAGCACCGACACAGGTACCTCGTAGCCCTTGAGAGAATGCTATCTCGTGTTCTAGCAGCGAGTTTGATGAGCTGTGAATCATCTTCATCATTTTGGAGGAATTCGTAGTCAAAAGTTTTGCTTCCCACTTCCTGGCGAGGGTTCTTCCGCGAACAATGGTAGAATGCCCAGGTAGTGACAGATTGTGCTAAACTGCAGCCAATCAAAGTATTTCTTAGTCAACGTCCGTCCACGCTTCCACTGTTGGCAAAACCTCACCAGGAAGAGACGACATTTGAAAGCCTTGCAGCATTCTCCCCTTGTACACGTGATGAATGCAGAATTGGTGTACGGATGCGGCCGAGTTTTGCTGACGGTTTCTGTATCTGGGTGCCCTCATGCCCTTCCTCGGTCTATGGCCATTCTAACCACGAGATGAGTATTCCGAGAGTATCATTGAAACCTTCCAATGTGTCCGTATGTTGTACATGAGCAAAATCTTCTTGAACAGCTTCTGCAGGACGCATCCTCGAACCTGTGCTTTTGCCTCCTTGAGTCGTACTCGCGCTCGAGTACTCGTGCCCGAGGACTCTGCTTGCGCAGCCCCCGCCTCCCTCGCAATCTGTAGCGGTACTGAGTACATACTTCGTACTTGGAGGTCAGCCTAATGAATCAACCTTGGAAATACGCCTGCCGCCGGAGATTTCGAACAGTCCGCCCGCTGCGCGCACGGCGCTGCGACTCTGTGGAGGCGACTCACGAGGTCGCACAAGCTGCCACCGACATTGACACCGCCACTGCCACTCGTCCTGGATGAAAGTCGCGTGCCCGAGGCGAGGCGGTCGCGAGCCCGGGAGAGATCGACAGACAGACAGATTGCCTGGTCCCGCACCACCTTCCCCGCCTAGCATGTTGAATGCAACCCACTTGGTGCGCAGCCGGGGGGCCCCAACGGGCATATGTACTGTACCTACGTATGCATGTGGGGTTGGAATGTATGTATGTACAATATAAATAGCATCAAATATCCCAACGGCTGGGCAGAACTAATTACCTATCTGCCTTGGCCGCGAAAGCCCCGGTGCGACCCGGATGCCGCCATTCCGCAGGCGGTGCCCAGGCGCGAGTGCCTGCACCCGCCCGCCCTCGCATCCGAAGTGGGCATCCATCTTCTCCTGACACCGGAGCCGAAAAGTTCGAACCGTCCTCTGTGGCGCGCGTCTACCGTCAGCGCGTCAGCGCTACCAAATGTACCGTACTTGCGTGCGTGCTACGTGCAGGGAGGAGGCACGCAATCAATACCCTGAGGGCGGCCGACCGACGTCCCCTGGGCGCTGCTGACGTGCATGCGCGGAGGATTCGAAATGGCACCCACGGGAAGAGCTCTGTCAGACCACGGCGCCTAGCGAGGTTGCTACCCACTAGATGCTCGACTTACCCAAGGGCTCTTAGCCCTGTGTGTCTGCTGCCTCGGATGGCCACGAGCTGCCGACTTGGGATGTCTGGCTGTATGGCCTTTTGATACGCCCCGGGTTGAGTTTGTTTGATCTGTCTTATGACAGAACAGATTGGCTTCGCTAGCATGGCATTTCATGGCATGAAACTAGTGAGAAGGTTTGGGACGGTTGTTTCGAGGCTGAGACTCTGATGGGAACACTTTGGGAGGTCTGCTCAGGCTGCCAGGTATGTGGTAGTCAAGTGCAAATGCGGCCAGCGAGCGGCTTCGCTATCTTACCTGCCCGATTCCGGCTTGCAAGGTTGGGCTACCTAGGTACTTACATACTTCATCTTTGTCTCTCTCAGCCGTAGCGATGCTTACGGTGCTACGTACTCTGCCGTTAGTCCATCTCATACAGGAGGTGCCGGAGAACCGGGGCCTGGGGCGTGTGGGTTGGACTAGCCGGTTGGACCAGCCGGGCCGCCAAGAAAGAAACATTTGAACCCTTCTAGAAAATGAACGGGGTATGCGGGCGCGAGTCGCGCGCAACGTGGTGTGTGGTAATAGATCGTCCCTGGAGTCTGTGCCTGTTGCCAAGCAGAAAGGTTTCTACAGCACGGACAATGGATCCTTCAACAATACCTTCTTGGGCCCGTCTTCGGCCGTGCCAGGACCAATGCGGGCCCAGCATTCCAGGTTGGGGCACCCGCGCCGAAGGTTTCGCTGGAGCGTGTCAGGTTTCTCCTGCTCCGGTGTTGGAGGTTTCCCCGTCCTCACGTGGCAGCACGGACATGACGCACGCGGCAGCATTGAAGCCAAGAAAAGGTGTGTGCCGGGACGAGTCGATTGGTCCTGCTGAAGCAGAAGCAAGATTGGAGATTGAGGGATGGTGTCCTAGAACATGCAATATCACAAGCTCGCAGGGCGCTGTATTTCGTGGACGCGGTCAGACGGGCAGATAGCACGTAGTAGATCCAGCCACTGTCCATTCTCAAATCGGAAAAGAGGTGGTTGTACTGCGGATGCAGTCAACATTGCAGTGCACTGCAGAAGCAGGGAGGGAGCGAGGGGGAGAGAGAGAGAGTGTGTGTGTGTGCTTGTTTGTTTGTAAGCCCTTGATCTTCACGAAGGATTATGCGTGCGAATCCTCCTCGTGAAACCGCTGGGCCTCTGCTCCAAGCCTGTTCGTCAATCAAGCCTGGCGACCACTGCAAGATGCATGAATGCGAGCAGGGTGAAGGCGGACCTCAGAGCTGCTAGGTCAGCCATAAAGTGACCCCAGAGCCATCATGTGCGACTGCCGCGTGTCAGCCGTGGAGGTTCCGTGCTCGCAAGTCTGACAGGCCGACTTGCTGGCGATGATGATGAGATGCGGCGGGTGGAAGGGCAGACAGAGCCCATCTGATGTTGAAGGTGGACCGGGCTGGACTGCCCAGGCATGCCAGGTGGACCACGCCATGTTCATGCCATGTGCTACTGCCGCGCCGTGTCAATTGTGCACGCATCGCCGCTCGGGTCTTCCCAACCCTTCTCCAGGGTTACATTGAGAGAAGAGACGTCAGGAGCGCCCTGGGAGCCTTCCGGAAAATGAACAAATCGTTTCAGACCAGGCTGCGGGCTAATCATTGCACTGGGGCCTCTTGGGGTTGTGGGGCCCCTCGAATTTGCCAACTTCAGTCCTCAAATTGTCGTCCCGTCCGCAAGGGAACCCACCCGAAATCAAAACAACCAATGCCACATTCTCACTCTCACGGAGCAATAGCCCCCACGGATCCGGCCAAGTTCAATGCTCGCCTCGAGGACAGGAACGGGCAAGCGTCGAGACGTGTGCGATGAACATCTTTCCGCGGCATTCGTCGTGGTAGTAGGTATAGAATCGGCTCGCGAGCAACATTGAAACAAACGGGAGACGATTTAAATATAAGGTTAAAGTTTCGCGGTCTGGCCATGAGGTCGCCAGCGCCAGGAGTCGAAGATCCTGTTACGGAGCCGTTCGATCAAGTATGAGAGATTTCACCAGATCCGATGTGTCCATCCATCGCGCACCCAGGGAGTCTTCGAGTACAGAAGAAGGCCCACTATTGCTGTACAGCAAGGGAGAAGCGACTGTTGAATCATCTCCATTCTTCTATATACAGTAAAGGAGCGGCTGTCGTTTGCCCAATGTCCACTGCGTATCCATAATGCAGGCATGGGGTGTGATCCGGACGGTGATGGAATCTCGATATGTCGGGCCACCCATGAATTAGACCAGGTTGTCGCTGAGATTGAGCCACGATTGAGCACATGGCCATCGGACAAGTTTGTCCAGGGCATCCCTTTCTGAGGCCTCGTGGCTCGGATCCCTGAAAGATGACCCGTACGGACTCGAGAGGCTGACCCGCAGCTCTGCGGCAGATTATCAGCCAATAGTCAGTCCCTCGGATGATGACAGACTTGCAGTGCGCCCGAAATTCCTCAAGTCTGACATGTCTGACTACTCGTCCTTTTCATGACTCCGACTATGGAAACGGCGAGAAAGAAGAAGGGCAGTTTTGCGTCGCCTCGAGCGGTACATAGCATAAACTTCCCCGGGATGCGCTCGCACCCTGATAACTTAAAGTTCGCAGACCCTTTTTTTCCCTTGGCCGGTAGCAGCTGGAACCATTCGACTTGATCTCCGTTGCCAGGATGTGGCACTCCGTAACAGCAAATGCGACACTGCAGACGGACCTGATGCTGTTGGCTGTGAATATGTGCGGCAAGCGAATCGAAGAGCAGTTCTCGACGCCCGCAGTGCAGCGGGATGCAGACTCCAGACGGGATCATGGGACAGTTCATTGCATGCTGAGGATGTATCAAGGCCCTGCTCCCACATGGGCAAACAAATGCATGTCCTTGTGTATGAAGTACCCAGATACTTTGGCACAGTGACGGACGAGCCATGTCCTGTCACCTGTCAGCGTTGCCTGCGCCGTCTTCCTCCACACCTGACTACACAGCAACTCGGGCCGTGTGCCATCTTGCTACTCCCGCTGCCTGTGTCAAAAGTGTGTAGTGTATGATGCTTGGTGTTCTAACTAGTATCTCGCATTGTACTCTGTACATAGTGCTACCCAGACTACTACCTACGTACCGTCCAAGTAAGAAATCAGTCATCACGAAACAGCAGTTATTGAGATGGACACCACCCGAGTTTCTGACCGACAGCACTCGAGCCTGAGTCGAGTACCTACAGCTGTACCTCTCAGGCTCGAGGTGGGGGCTGCGAGGGGGGCCCAGAAACATCAACGAGCAAAAGTGCTCCACCGGTCTCCACGAGCTGCAGCTTGCTGCAGCGGCACCGACCGGCTGCTGCTTCCTAAGAGGGTCGCCCTTTTCACAAACGGATCGGGCGGGTCCTGGCCTACAACAGGTACAAAGTACGGTGCAGGGTGTGCAGGGCGAGTGTTGGTAGTTGCTTCCAGACTGGAGCCCTCAAAGAGCCAGAGGCCCAGTGGCAGTACAGCGGAAGTATTGTACTGTACGTGGTATTTCTGTTTGTACTGCTTTGTATGATGATGCCAGTGGAAGGCCCCAGCAGGCCCAATTCGCGTTAGTGGCCCCAGGCCCGGCCCAGGCCCTGCAGGTGCCTCACCCGCCATGGCCCGTGTGAAGATCCGTCTGCTGCGAGCGCGATGGATTGCAACTGATTTCCCCTGCGCCAACCATAACCCAGCGCCCTGACGGGGAACTGGGAACTGGGGACTGGAACTGACTGATACCACCTCGACTCGACTCGGCTCGCCTCGACTCGCCGCAACTGACAGCGCTCCATTATTGGAACCTGCCCGGGACTTTTTCCATACCCTCGCGTGCTTCGGTCCCTTTCCCCCTTCTCCCACCCAATACTGTATGACATTCTTCCGAGCTTCACTTTCGTTGCTCGCGCAGGCCGTTTCTCGCCGTCTTTCTTCTCTCCTCTCCCTACTCCCATCAGCCACGACCATCAGATCAGCATTCTTCGTCCGAGATACAGACCAGCACGACCAAGGCCGTGCCGCTGTCTAACCAGAAAGTGGAGGCCGGCGCTGGGCTTTTTGAGGTTAGTCTTTGTTCTGCCAGCCGTCAGCACCGTACGATTTCCATTGCTCATGGCCGACTCCTCTCTCTCCCCCCTGATAGGCCTCTCCTGTCAACTTCCCCCCTTCGCATGGGTGCCTTCTTCAGAGCTGAGCCTTACCTTTCATCTCTTGTTCCTGCTCGGTCCTCTCGATTGTTCGCTTTTGAGGAGAGAGAGCGTCTGTAGTCCTCCGATTCATGTCCGAGCCATCAGACGTACAGTTCTCCATTATTTTGCGCCGGAACCCGCCGCTAACATTTCTCAAGTTCCAAGTCCTGTCCTTGCAGACCGGGAGCCTGCCTGACTTTCTTCCCAACGTCGTACCTTATCCTTTGAGCGTCGTGCCCGTGCCATTGGACAGAATCCGACAGGCCGCGTCAATCGTCTTTGTTCACCAAAGAAAAAACTGTCTTGACGCTGTCGACGCGAGAACGCATCCAAACCCGATCCGCAGGGCATTTTGACGAGTCACGACCGGTCCTATCAACGTGTGCTTACACACTCCTCTACCCATCAATCGGCTAGGCGACGGCACAGCAGCAGTCGTCAACAAGAAAAAGCTTAGTCTGGCGGCGTCACAGCGACGAAGAAACACCGTCACCATGTGCTTCGGCAGCCGCAAGAAGGAGGAGGCCGACGCGATGCGAACGAAGGAGTTGGACAAGATGATCAAGGCGGATGAGAAGCGGATGGCAAAGGAGGTCAAGCTGCTGCTTCTAGGTATGTTCTCGCCTGCAACCCCGATGGCGCCTGCGACCCAGCTCCCCTCGGTTCGACAAAGCTGATTGACGACTGTGCAGGAGCCGGAGAGTCTGGAAAATCGACTGTCCTGAAACAGATGAAGCTCATCTACGCTACCGGTTTCAGCAAAACAGAGAAGCTGGAATGGAAGCCCGTCGTCTTCAACAACATCGTACAATCATATCGTATGATCTACGATGCCATGAAAGAGTTCAACATCTCCTTCGAGATCCTCGAGAGCGAGGTTAGTTGCTCGATTGAGCCCTGCTTGTAGAGCCCGTGTCCCAATGTGTCTGCGCCATGTGCTGACTGAATTCGAATTGCAGAAAGACATGGAGCAGGTATTAGTCGACTTCGAGCTGAGCCCCAACGACCAATTCCCCGAACAGTACCTACAGCCACTCAAGAATCTCTGGGTAGATGCAGGTGTGCGAGAGGCCATCTCAAAGGGCAATGAATATGCGCTGCACGATAACTTGGACTAGTGAGTGATTGAGCGTCATGGGCGGCAAGAGCGGTGCTGATGATTGTAGCTTCTGCGACGACCTGGACAGGTTTTGGGACCGAACCTACGTGCCTACCGATCAGGATCTTCTGCGATCACGACTACGGACAACCGGTATAACCGAGACGGTATTCGACCTGAGCCAGCTAACCTACCGCATGTTCGATGTCGGCGGTCAGCGATCAGAGCGGAAGAAGTGGATTCACTGTTTCGAGAACGTCAACTGCCTGCTCTTCCTGGTCGCTATCTCAGGTTACGACCAGTGTCTAGTCGAAGACAAGGACGGTGTAAGTGTTCTTGTGCTTGGTAGACGTTTTCTTTTGTTTGCAATACTGACACATTTACAGAACCAAATGAACGAGGCTCTGATGCTGTGGGAGTCAATCGCAAACTCGCACTGGTTCCTCAAATCCGCACTTATCCTGTTCCTCAACAAGATGGACTTGTTCAAGGAGAAGCTGAACAAGAGCCCAATCACTCAACATGGCTTCACCGACTACCACGGTGAGCCTGAAGACTGGAAGCAGGCGAGCAAGTACTTCATGGACAAGTTCAGGGCGCTCAACCGGAATCCAGAGAAGGAGATATACGGCCACTTTACGAACGCGACCGATACAAACCTGCTCAAGATCACCATGGGTTCGGTGCAAGACATGATCATACAACGGAACCTGAAGCAGCTGATCTTATGAGTTTGAGCGCGGTCCGACCAGTTTTGGGGCTGTAGGGCTGGCGGAGGTCTTCTTACACGCAGAGACAATTGCTGTTTGCGGAAGACCTAGGAAAGCTCAAAGCTCCCAAGCGCGCGGAAAGTTAACCCCGAGTACGCAGTCGATCAGCGCCGCTTCTGTATTAAAACGACCGTAAAAGCGGTCAACCCAACAAGATTCACTCAGTTGACGGCTGTGAGGAGTTCTGGCATGAGAGGCATTGTCACTCCGCCAGGGCCTGATCCAGTCGGACACATAGAGGGGTCTGCAGTATTCGCAGTATTCTTATCTACTCAACGAATACCCAGCCACACATCAGAAATCGTCACGACACCGATTCTTGGAGTATGCGCAAACCGCTTCGTAATAGGAGACGAGGACACATGGGAGGAGGTCGGCCTGGACGCAGGTTCTTCGGTCGAGCTCGGGAAAAGGACCAGGCATTTGGTGCACTCTGGTCAGACACAGAAGATGCACCGGGGAGAGCGTTGTGCCATTTATGGAAGAAAGGATCTTACAGCATCATATCGTTCGTTGACAGAGGTCAGAATTTTCACCTTCTGAAGAGGACTTTTTCAAAATATTGCAGGGGTTTGCTCAGTGTCTGGATTTCCAAAACTGTCGGGATGAGACACAGCAAGACTGGGGCAACCATACAGTTGGACCATGTACGGGATGGGTTGGATGGACATCAACCGCCACACTACGACCCGGAAGCCGAGAAGAGTTTGTATATAGCTTAATACTTTTCTCACGCAGATACCCGTCGATATACTTCTTATTGCCATTCGACAAATTTCGCGAGGCGTTATGGTGCTTTTCTCTCACCACCTCCCCCGGTTCCTGCTTGATGTGAAATGGCGCCAGTTGCAGCTGGGAATAGTCAAGCATGGCCAAATGGTTCCAGATGCTGATCATGGAAGATCAGGACGGGTCGCGCCGTCAACATAAAGCGACTGATTTGCAAGTGGAGCACTGGATGCGGTCTTGCTGTGGCCCGTGGTATCTATTCACCCAGCGCGTCCGGTATTTGGCGGCGAGGCTGCACCGGCCCAAGCCTGGGCTCTTCATTACTCGACTGAGGCGAAGCTGGTCTTCAACGCAACGTGAGGCGAAGGTGACGTGGCGATGGGACTAGTTCGCAGAAGGGCCTCTGCTGCGTGGCCAAGCCGAAGGGGCTGCTACAACGAAGAAGTGGTCAAGAATGTGCTTTGCAGAGCAAAGAGCAAGTCTGGTGCATCCGCGTCTCCCCGCCGGCGGTGCCCACTAATGCTCGCAGCAAGAGTGGCGAGGATCTGCTCTGGTGGTACCTGTGGTCTTTATTAGAGATTTGACGCTGTTGCGCTGGCGGCAGGACGATGCCACAGGATCTGGCGTTGGCGTGCATCCGTGCGCGGAGCTGGACGGGCCTAGGTGCGGCAAGCAGCTGGTGACAGTAGCTCGCTGTGTAGCCTGCGGCGGCGCTGAGGCGTGTGGATCTCTTGTGCAATCCGGATGGGGACAGAATCGGGGGCTTGCAGACAGACGCAGATCAGCGAAGGCGTTCGGACGGGATGGGATGAGAGCTCCGAAGTGAGTTTTAGGGGGGGGGGGGCTATGTTTCCGTTCGTGTGTTTTTTTTTTCTGACGGTGTCGTCGAAAGGGGCCACAATTCGCCGTCCCCAATATCAGAGCCAACACTGTGATTCTCATAGAACCTTGAGCTGATAGTATCAAACCTCGGCTGCTGGTGATGAAATTCGACGCCAAACACGAGGGTTTCCAACCACCTTAAAACTTATTTAAGCTTCTGAGGCAGACGGCGGGGGCAGGGTTCCCCAGGTCTCAGAGCTCTCCACCTCCCGCCCCCTCCCCCCCCTTCCTTCTCCCGGGTCCAAAGAGCAAGTCCATGCAGTGCCACGGCCACCCAGCCCAACAACCAACAACGGCGGCAAGGATCAGCGTTCTGCTGTGCACTAACGTGCCTGTCGATCTACCCTGGTCTCTCGGCAACGGAAGGTTCCTGTGCTAGGTTTATTTGGTGGTTGGAAGGATGGTTGCAATTTAAAATATCGTTAGGTTTCTTGGGGCCGTGAATGATGTTGATGATGTGCACTAGATGTGAGGAGAAGGAAGAGCATCCTTCGTCGCTGACTGACTGACTGACTCTACTCAACTTTGCCCCTTACTAAACATACGTGCGACGAGGGAGTCTTCGTATTATTTGCATTCCCCAGAGCACTGAATTACTGGCATAATTGGAACGGTTGGATGCACATCAGACCCCCAGGAACGCAGACGGTCTCGGTCTCACCTTGGCTCTCAAGACGCCGACTACTGCAAAGACGGTGCCTACGCGGTAGTGCGCGAACTATGAGCGGCGGCGGCACCAGTGCACCCCCACGCATAGTCTAAGCGCTATTCCAATTCCCCAAACCCCGGAGACTGCGCCTACAGAACATAATATCTTCTGGCCCAGAAGAACCACAAAAAAAACATGACCGACTACCACGCGGTGTCGGCCGCGGGCAACGGCGGCGGTGCCGCGGCAAAAGAAGGTGCCGTGTCCACGAGCGCGGCGGGCGCGGCCAGCAAGCCTGGTCTCTGGACGCGCATCACGAACAAGGCGCCGTTCCTGCAGACCAAGAAGGGCATCGCTATCACGGCTGTAGCGGTGTTGGTGGTCATCGGCGGCGGGCTGGCCGGTCTGGCGGCGCTGAGGAACCGTCATGGTGGTGGGAGCGCCAGCGGAGGGGACGGCGCGGCCGGGACGACTTCGGGAGTGATCCGGAGTGATGCCACCTTCTATGGGATGTCGCCGGCCGTGTATCCTTCTCGTGAGTTCTACCTGCGCGTCGCATCGAGACTTGGTCCGGGAGAGGGAGGACTGACGGTTTGTTGACAGCGAACATAACTGGTACGGGAACATGGGCCCAGTCACTCTCGCGTGCTCAGGCGATGGTCGCGAATATGACCCTGGATGAGAAGGTATGACGAGACAAGCAAGCCCATCCTACCCATGCGATGGAAAGCTGATGAATGGTCCTTTTCACAACAGATCAGCCTGACGGCCGGGAACTCGAGCAACACGGGGTGTGTGGGATATCTCAATCCTATCGAGCGCATCCAGTTTCCGGGCATGTGCTTCCAGGATGCGGGCAATGGAGTGAGAGCGGCGGACTTTGTGTCGGCGTGGCCTGCGGGCCTTCACGTGGGAGCGAGGTAAGCTGGGCTAGGACATTGTGCAAGTGAGAAGGCTCAAGCTAATAGTTGCAGCTGGAACCGGAATCTATCGCTCCAGAGAGCGCTTGGTATGGGTGGCGAATTTCGAACGAAGGGCGTCAATGTTCTCCTTGGGCCTGTTGTTGGTCCTATAGGAAGAACAGTAACCAGTGGCAGGATTTGGGAAGGTGATTGCCCCCTTCCCGTCTTGTCCTCGAAGCCTGCAATTGCGCTCAAGAGCAATGAACTGACCATGGCGGCGAACAGGCATTTCGCCCGATCCGTATCTCTCCGGTGCTCTCGTGTCGGAGACTGTCATTGGGGTCCAAGGTGCCGGCGTCATCACGAGCACGAAAGTAAGTCGAAGATGGTGTACTTGAGAGGTGCTTACGATACTGACCGCGCGATCAGCACTTCATTGGCAACGAGCAGGAAAGTCATCGAATGCCGAGCGTGAACATCTCGTCTGTCTCTTCGAACATTGATGACCAGACCATGCATGAGCTGTATCTATGGTAAGTGACCACTGAAGTCACTCGGCCAATGCAACTTCTGATGAGTCTCTACAGGCCGTTTCAAGATGCTGTACGTGCTGGCAGCGGCAACATCATGTGCTCGTACCAGAGGATCAACAACAGCTACGGCTGTGCCAACAGCGCCACTTTGAATGGGCTTTTGAAGACGGAACTTGGGTTCCAAGGCTTCGTCGTGTCAGATTGGGGTGCCCAGTATACAGGTGTTGCAACCGCCCTGGCGGGACTCGACGTGGCAATGCCAAATGCTGGCGCGTACTGGGGGCCACAACTCTCCCTAGCCGTATCAAACGGATCCGTATCGGAATCGAGGATTGACGACATGGTCACGAGACTCCTCGCTGCATGGTATCAGCTCGGACAAGACAAAGGATTCCCCACGCCTGGCGTTGGATTACCGCAGAGTCTCACAACTCCCCACGCAATAGTCGATGCTCGGAACGCCTCGTTCAAGCAGACGTTGCTCGATGGCGCTATCGAGGGGCATGTCTTGGCCAAGAACACGAGGAATGCGTTGCCACTGAACAAGCCGATGATGTTGTCCCTGTACGGGTATTCAGCCACCCAGCCGAATCAGTACAATGCCGAACCTCCGCCTCCTGGTGGTTTTGTTTGGACTTATGGGGCAGAAGCCACGGATGCGCTGGCCGTCATTGAAGGGTTTGTCGGGAACTTGACCTATCCTTACCCACAAATTGCTGCCAACGGAACGCTGTTCTGCGGGGGTGGCTCGGGTGCCAACACGGCTACACTGGGGAACGCACCTTTCGACGCGCTGGTGCAGCAAGCGTTCAATGACGACACGGCATTGTTCTGGGATTTCCGGTCTGCCACGCCCAATGTGGACGGAGCTACGGACGCTTGTATAGTGTTTGGCAACGCCTGGGGGAGTGAGGGATCTGATCGGTCCGGCCTGCACGACGACTACACCGACAACCTGATCAAGACTGTTGCTTCTACATGCAATAACACAATAGTGGTGCTGCACAATGCTGGTGTCCGTCTGGTGGACCAGTTCATCGACCACGACAACGTCACGGCGCTCATCTTCGCCCACCTGCCAGGACAGGAGTCTGGCCGCGCCTTGGTCTCGCTGCTATACGGCCAATCGAACAATTGGGGCAAGCTGCCCTACACCGTGGCCCACAATGAATCAGACTATGGCAACCTTCTCAAGCCAGAACTCGGGTCGGGCGAATTCGAGCTGTTCCCCCAGGCTAATTTCACCGAGGGCGTCTTCATCGACTATCGCCAATTCGACAAAGCGAATACGATACCGCGGTATGAATTCGGATTCGGCATGTCATACACAACTTTTGAGTATTCGAACCTCGTCGTCACGAAGAATTCGACAGCCAACACATCCCAATACCCCACCAGCGCGGTCGTCATGGGTGGTCAGGCAGACCTCTGGGACGAGCTGGTCAGCGTCAAGGCCGACATCCAAAACACGGGCACCGTGAACGGAACGGAGGTGCCGCAACTGTACGTCGAGACGCCCGACACGACGCGGCCGAGGACACTGAGGGGGTTCGACAAGCCGCTGCTGAACGCCGGCGAGACGGCGACGGTGACGTTCCCGCTGACGAGGAGGGATCTCAGCCACTGGGACGCCACGGCGCAGAAGTGGTCGCTGCTGCCGGGCACGTATACGGTCTTCGTTGGGGCGAGCAGCCGTGATTTCAGGTTGAATGGGACCTTTACAGTTTGAGTGTGGGGGAGTTGGTATTGTCAAATCGCCGGTGGAGCGTTCGAAGGCGTCCGGCGTTTGGGATGAGGCCCTAGGATGAAGGGCGACTGCTATAATCATTGGGCACTTATGAGACGACTTCCTGGGGATTTTCGTCCATGGTATAATGACTTCAGAGGATTGGAAGCAGAAGGCATTGGACCTCTCAAGCATCGCCTCAGGTGGTAGGCGACCTTGTTGTGAGCGAGTTTCCTTGTAACTCGGCCAAGGGTAGGATCCGGATGTCATTCATCGTCGTGAGGAGAGGCTTGAAGGATGAACCATGCTTTACTACGCATTCAAGAATGGACCGATAGACATCATCCCATCATCAAGAACAATGTCAGCTAATATCCGACAATACTCGAGGTTTTCCTAGTCAGGTCGGTGATGGCATGGAGTGTCCTTGCATGGAAGGCTTGCTTGGACTGTGGGTTGCCAAACCGGGATCTAAAGGCCGTTTTGCTCCTCAGGTACGGTACAGTTGAGACCGAGGCATTCTAGCACGCCCTCACCTGAATATGAACACAAAAGATGAGAAAAATGAAAGTGTCTAGACACCTAAATGACAGCAAGTTTCGGCTGATTCAGACCGTCCAAGCATGTGTGGACTTGGGGGACGGGACGCCACGATGGCGGGAGGTTTGACGTTTGTTTTCTGGCGTTTCGCCCATGTTCTAAAAGCCCTGCGAGATTTCAATTGTCTTGGGGCCGCGGGGGAAAGATTCAGTGGCCAATGAGACGCCAAGACTCGTGACCCCCCAAACCCTTCCCGCAGACGTGTTTCTGCCCATGAAGGTGCAATCTCCTGGCCTGTCATCAGCTATGACGGAACCTCGTGTGGCCGTCTAAACCCAAATGAGTCTCGACAAGATTCGCGGTCTGGTCGCGTCGCCCAGAGTCCTGACCTTGCATGCGCAATATGCACGCCCTCTCTGCAACCTATGCAGCTCTGTCAGAAAGGCTCCATCATTTCTCTCACCCCCCCCCCCTCTGCAACCAGTCTTGGCGTGTCGTAGCGACCTTTTTTTCCCTTTCTGTTTTTTTCTTGACACGGGACCAACGCAGCGCCGTTGCATTCTCCAAAGTCAGTCGACGAGCCTCATGACCCTGTGTTCACTTTGACGCACCTCACCTCTCACCGATGACCTGAGACTCCCGACCCGCATCACCGCATTCCTCCCATCTGCAGCATTGCGAAACATCCCTACGAAAGAACCCCGAATATCAACAAAACCTATTGTTTCTGAGGCCCGTTGGCCCGGGCACCAGTTCACCCTCCGCATATCAGCACGTCGCTCGCGACTCGACCTCCCGAGGCTGTTCAGTCAATCTCGCCTCAACTCGCCTCGAGCCTCGACAGTCTGCTATAGCCATCCCGAATCACGTATTGGATATTGCCTCGTGTCAACTCGGCCCCAAATCTCGACGCCCCTCGAACTCCTTACCTGACGAACTCCCACCTCCGTTCCTCGCCCTCGTCCTCGGTCCAAGGCCATGCGATCTTGAATAGAGAATGAGCTTGGACAGCGCCATCAAGAGTCGGGATCACATGTCAGGACCGCAAAGGGATCTCCACTAAGAACAGGAGTCAGAGTGCAGCACAAGAAGACGCGACTTTGCCGCTGCTGCGCTTGTACCGTGGCCATCGACTGGCATCTCCTCTTGTACATCTGATACTGCGTGCGAGGCCTCGACCGAGGCTCGCGCGCACCCACGAAACACATCCAACATGGCTGGCGGTGGAAACATCAAGGTGGTGGTGCGGGTGCGCCCTTTCAACGGGAGAGGTGAGTTCTGTCCCCGAGCCCGATAGGCAGTGTTCGCGACGGCAGCTCCTTTGTCGAGCGTCTCGAGTCTGACGAGTCTCCTCTGTAGAAATCGACCGAGGCGCAAAATGTATCGTGGAAATGAAAGGCGACCAGACGGTCCTCACACCGCCACCGGATGCTCCAGCAGCAAAAGGTGCCAAAGACCATGGCTCGAAGGTCTTTGCTTTCGATCGGTCGTACTGGTCTTTCAATAAGGAGGACTTGAACTATGCCGGGCAGGAGAACCTCCACGACGACTTGGGCAAGCCCCTGCTTACCAACGCCTTCGCCGGCTACAACAACTGCATTTTCGCGTACGGTCAGACCGGTTCCGGAAAATCCTACTCGATGATGGGCTATGGCAAGGAGCATGGTATCATTCCGAAGATTTGTCAGGACATGTTCGAGAGGATACGAGACATCCAAGCGCAGGACCCCAACATACGCTGTACAGTGGAGGTGTCGTACCTGGAAATCTACAATGAAAGAGTCAAGGATCTCTTGAACCCGGGCACCAAAGGAAATCTGAAGGTCCGAGAACATCCTTCGACTGGCCCCTATGTGGAAGATCTCGCGAAGCTCGTGGTTGGCAGCTTCGAGGAGATCGAAAGCCTGATGGACGAGGGTAACAAGGCCCGAACGGTTGCCGCGACCAACATGAACGCTACGTCTAGTCGAAGTCACGCCGTTTTCACCTTGATGCTTACCCAAAAGAGGATGGATACCGAGACAAAGATGGAGGCCGAGAAGGTCGCAAAGATCAGCCTGGTCGATCTGGCTGGTTCCGAACGAGCGACGTCCACAGGTGCCACCGGTGCGCGTCTCAAGGAGGGTGCCGAAATCAACAGATCACTGTCGACCCTCGGCCGTGTGATCGCTGCCCTCGCCGATCTATCTACCGGCAAGAAGAAGAAGGGCGCAGCTTCACAGGTGCCGTATCGAGATTCGGTGCTCACATGGCTGCTGAAGGACTCGTTAGGTGGAAACAGTATGACTGCAATGATAGCAGCTATCAGTCCTGCCGATATCAACTACGACGAGACACTCAGTACGCTTCGATACGCCGACTCCGCCAAGCGCATCAAGAACCACGCCGTCGTCAACGAGGATGCGAACGCGCGCATGATCAGAGAGCTGAAGGAGGAATTGGCACAACTCAGAAGCAAGCTCGGAGGCGGCGCTGGTGGCGTGGCAGGTGCTGGAGGAGTTGCGGTACCTGCGGATGAGGTCTACGCCGAGGGCACGCCTCTCGAGCAGCAGATGGTCACGATCACGGGGTCCGACGGAACTCAAAAGAAGGTGTCCAAGGCGGAGATTGCGGAGCAGTTGAGCCAGAGCGAGAAGCTGCTGTCGGATCTTAACCAGACCTGGGAGCAGAAGATGACCAAGACCGAGGAAATTCACAAGGAACGAGAAGCTGCCCTAGAAGAGCTCGGAATCAGTATCGAGAAGGGCTTCATCGGTCTGAGCACGCCCAAAAAGATGCCCCATCTGGTCAACTTGTCGGACGACCCGCTCCTTGCAGAATGTCTCGTTTACAATTTGAAACCTGGTACCACGACGGTCGGCAACGTCGAGTCGGAGTCGACCTCGGAGAATCACCTCGGCATCAAGCTGAAGGGAACACGAATCCTGCCCGCGCACTGCTCCTTCGAGAACAATGCCACAGATGGCACTGTCACGCTGATACCGGCGGAAGGCGCAGCTGTCATGATCAATGGCAAGCGCGTCACTGAGCCGCAGCAGTTGCATTCGGGATATCGCGTGATCCTGGGCGATTTTCACATTTTCAGATTCAACCACCCCATGGAGGCACAAGCCGAGCGGGCAGAAAGGACGGAGACGCAGAGGCATAGCTTGCTTCGACAATCTGTCACAGCCAGTCAACTCGCGGCCCTTGATCGCGAAAGGTTGTCACCTACGCCGAGCCCGAAACCAACACATGAGAGAAGCTTCAGCAAGGGCGGCTCAGAAGTTGGCAGTGGCGATAGCCGCCCAAATTCTCCTGCGCCTCGTGGTCGCGATTCAGATTGGTCGTTTGCACGAAGAGAGGCCGCAGGCGCCATCCTCGGCTCTGACCAGAACTTTACCAAACTGACAGACGAGGAGCTGAACGCGCTTTTTGAAGAGGTTCAACGAGCTCGAGCGGAACGTGTCGTCGGGAAGGAGGGCGATGAAGATATGGACTCAATGAACTCATACCCGATGAGGGAGAAGTACATGTCGACCGGAACCATCGATAATTTTTCTCTCGACACGGCGCTCACCATCCCGTCTACGCCAAAACAGAGCGACTCGGATGACAGGATGCGCGACGCCCGCGAGGAGATGCAGGCCCAGCTGGACAAGCAGCGCGAAGAGTTCCAGGGCCAGCTGAAGAGTGCGGAGGCTGCCAATGTTGAGGTCGAGGAGATCAAGAAGGAGAAGGTCCAGATGGAGGAGACGTTGAAAAAGATGAAGGAGGACATGCAAAAACAGCTCGAGGTGCAGAAGCGTGACTTCGAAGCCAAGATCCAGAAGCTCGATCCGTTGAAGAGGCCGAAGGCCAATCCAAGGTTGTCTGAGGCGGAGATCGAGCTGGCCAAGACAGTGGTAAACCACTGGCGGGGCCGGCGGTATGTGCAGATGGCCGAATCGGTACTCCAGCATGCAGCGACCTTGAAAGAGGCTCAAATTATGAGCCAGGAACTGGAAGAGAGTGTTGTCTTCCAATTCTGTGTTGTTGACTCGGGTCACACCCTTATCTCTTCCTACGACATGATCCTGACAGGTGGCGAGGGCGACGACATTGCGCTGGAGCAAGCCATCAAGCCCTGCATCGGCGTGCGGGTGGTGGATTACAAGCACAACGTCGTGCATCTCTGGAGCTTACACAAGTTGCACGATAGAGTGCGACAAATGCGCCAGATGCATCAGTACTTGGACCAGCCGGAGTACGCGCAGCATCTGAGCTTGGACAACCCTTTCATCGAGACCTGTATGCCTCGGTACACGCTCGTCGGCGAGGCGGACGTCCCGCTCAAGGCCGTCTTTGAGAGCCGTGTGCAGGACTTCCACCTCGATGTCCTCTCACCGCATACGTCGCATGCGATTGGCATCATCAAGCTTTCGCTTGAGCCGTCAGCCGCGAGAGCACCGTCGAACTCGCTTAAGTTCAATGTCGTCATGCACGAAATGGTCGGCTTTGCCGAGCGAGAAGGCACAGAAGTGCATGCGCAGCTCTTCATTCCGGGTATCTCGGAGGAAGACGGTATCACAACAACACAGATGCTCAAGGATTTCGACGAGGAGCCAATACGGTTTGAGAGTGTTCACAGCATGAACGTGCCCCTTTTTGCACCATCCGATGTCGTCCTGAGGGTAGCGATTTTCGCGAAAGTGTCGTCCATGCACTTGGATAAGCTCTTGAGCTGGGATGATATGCGAGACGCCGTGCCGGGTTCGCGAAGCAAACCCAAGTCAGCCCGGATAAATGAGTCCCACTTCTACACGGAAGAGAAGCATGACCTGCTGTCTCGAGTCCAGATCATGGAAATGGACGAAAATGGCGAGTACGTGCCTGTGGAGGTCGCGCAAACGGGTGAGCTTGACAGTGGAACGTTTCAGTTGCACCAGGGCCTGCAAAGAAGAATCACGATCAACCTGAGCCACAGCTCCGGCGACGTCTTGCCTTGGGAAGATGTTGTCGCCATACGTGTTGGCAAGATACAGCTGGTTGACGCCGCTGGAAAGAATCCGGATATGGGCTCTGTCTCTCCCAACATTGCACTGAAGCTGGCAGCGAAGCCCGTCTTCCGACACAATGCCAATGGCACTCGCAGCATTACAATCAATGGCCAGTGGGACTCCAGCCTGCACAATTCTTTGCTTCTGGACCGCGTTACGGGAGAGAAATACCGCGTCCAGATGACCATCTTCTGGGAAGTCGCCTCGCAGAAGCTCGCCGAACCGATGCGATTTTCCATGAATGTCTTCTGTCAAATCATGTCACGCTCCTTTGTCCGACAGACTTCCATGTTCTCCGCGCTCTGGCAAAACGTCCGCTTCGTCCACTCCAGCACCGCTATCTATACGCTCAAGATGCGCCCCGCACCCATCAAGCGTGTCGGCGACCTTTGGCGGATGAATAGCCAGCACGACTACGTCAAGGGCGAGGAAAATCTTACAGCGTGGACGCCTCGCGGCGTGTCGCTCATCAGTGATTACATCAACTCTCGCAAGAAGCGAAGACGGATCGCGGAGATCGGGGCAATGCAGAATTTCCTGAAGAAGATCGGGCTGCCTGAGCCGAGGATACAGGTCAATGGAGACAGCGGGGATGGCGATGAGGACATCCGGCCACCTAGATCGAGGGATGACGATGTCGACTCGATTGATGAGCTGTTGGTGGATACCCCAGACGCGACGCAGGTGCTGGACCCTGTAGTCGGTCTCGGGCTGACGAATGGTGATGATGCGGAGCAATCAGGCGAGCAGCAATCGCAGGTCAACGGAGACAAATCGCCGGAGCTGCAACAGAATGGTGACCAATCTCCAGAGCTGGAGACGGACCAGGCAAACGGCCTACAGCCTGAAGGGCCGGACGCGAGCGCCGAAGAAGCACCGCAGGAGCCTCAGCCACCACAGCCTACGAAGTCAGAATATTCCGAGCGTGAGACGTTCATCTTGGAGGGCTGTTTGAAACTCTGGAAGAGCTACCCCGACCCTCTCACTCAGATTCTGAGCGAGAACAACACCAAACCTCCGACGAACGGCGACCCTCAGGATTCTCCTCCACCTGAACTCGTTGCGACGATTATCCGTGTCCCCAAGAATCCAACCATGCTCAAAGGCGGCTACCTGCTCGTGCCAAGCAGCGACTCGACACGCTGGATCAAGCGCTTTGTCGAGCTGCGCCGGCCGTACCTCCACATTCACAACGTCACTGACGGGGAAGAGGTGGCAATCGTTAGCCTACGTAACTCGCGGGTCGACAGCCAGCCTGGTATTCTCGGTCTGCTGAACGGCGATGAAGACGAAGACGGCGGGATGGACTTGAATGGTGCTCTTGATGCCTCGCCTCAACAATTGCGCACGCCCCAGCGCAACGCCCAGCAACACCGTCGCGCTGGCTCGGGCAGTATTTCTACCATATGGACAGGCAATGTTGGTCCGACCACCCCAGCCAACGGCTCAGCGAGCAACATGCCGCACGCTAGGAGCAAAAGCGTCACATCCGGCCTCGCGAGGCTGTCCAGCAGGCTGCAGGCCGCGGTGTTTGCGATCTACGGGACCGATAACACCTGGCTGTTTGCGGCTCGCTCGGAGCGCGACAAGCTGGACTGGATCTTCAAGATCGACCAGAGCTACTTCTCGTCAAGCGCAAGTGTCAGCGAAGATATCAGCCGCGCGGAGAGCCCTTACTAGCACCCTTCGCCGGTACCGCGCCCAAGTGCGAGTTATGTGAACCATGATGATGCGATGGAATGATATAGTCGTTTCGTTCATTTTTTGCTTGAAAGTGCGAATCTGCGAGCCAGCTATTGGCCCGGGTCATCCGGCAGGATTGGTGGCGTACCTATACTTTTTCTTTTGTTATGCGTGGTCGGCTCCTTCTTCCTCCCAACTTGGTTTAAGTTTGCAGCCACAGAGTGTTCTTTATGTGTAATAGACTATACCCATACCCAGACATACCCATACTATAAGAATGGTAAAGATCGAAAGAGAGGGCGAGTTGGAGGCCGGCAGGGAAGACGAACGATTGAACAAAGCACATGAGCGCGGGCGTGGGCAGCGTGGTTATAGGATACCCGTGGTGGCAATTGGGAGAAGAGCGCGCCTGAGAGGGTCGGGAGAAGCAAGGCTGGGTTCATACGCCTCAGGTTGTAGTACGCGGCAGAGAATCGACTGAATCACATCCATCTCTAGTCTGCTGTGTCTATCAAATCTTGTTCAGGCTGCCACACTCAAGCAGCCTGCAAACGGGCGCATGCTCGCAATCGTCATCATCCTCGTGTGCTACGAGGATCGAAACCGGAAGTAATGCTTGAGGCACTTGATTCGTCAGCCTGCTGATATACGACACAATGCAGTCAATGAACGAGCGGTTTTCCACACAGTCGCGCCGTCAATCGCAGAGTTCAGGTACAGAGGCGGCAGCAAGACAAGTAGTGCGCATTTCAATTGGCTTTCCATGATTATGAGGAGGCAATTCCAGACAAGACGCGTTGCTTACATTGCCCTAAGACCCCAACAAACCTACTCTCATATGTCCTTTACCACCTCGGTTGGCCCGTAGGTAGTAGGGTACGAAGGTCAGATCCCTCTCATCTCCCCGCTGTTCCTGCGGAGCCGGTCCCATAATATGCCAAGCTCGATCAAATGTCCTCGTCCAACCCTTCGTCTTGAGAGCTACGTATTCGTCTCCATCATAGTCACTCCATTCCTCCTGGACTGGCGCGTTGTCGTCCACGACCACGTCCTTGAAGTGATTATTCTCCCAATGGTTGTCTACATCTTCAACGCAGTACACTACGGGGCCTCTTGCGAGACTCAAAGTCCGCTGGTTGGCAGAAGGGTGAGGTGCGACGAATCGAGGCTTGAAACCGCCAAAGACAACAGAGAAGGACGGGTTGGCGGCGGTGTAGGCGGCGGACAGCACAAGATACCCCTTCTCTACCGCCACAGGCTCTCTTGAAGAGGGAGAAGGTGTGAGGACGTGTTGCCCGCCGGACCAGGACGGGATGCGCAGACGAACCGTGGTTCTCACCACAGCATCATCTGCGCGCAGCGAGAACATCACGTTGCCCTCCCAGGGCCAGTTCGTCTTCTGCTCAAAGCACACGGCATGACCCGAGCGGGAGGCGAACTCGAGCCTCGCGGATGTGTACAGGTGCACGTTGATAAAGACCTCCTCGTCCGTCCACGCCCCGGGGCCACGGCTGCTGCTCCCGCCAAAGTGCCACAGGTACCCGCCCAGGCTGCCAAAGAGCCGGCTCACGTTGGGCGGGCAGCAGCTGCACTCGAACCACCCTTCCCGCCGGCACGGGTCCGCCGGGCAGCTGGCGAGGTAGTTCTCGTAGGTGAAACCTTTGCCGTCGCGCGACATGGAGCCCAGGATGGTGTTGTAGAGGCACAGCTCCATGACGTCTGCGTACCGGGCGTCGAGGTCCAAGTACAGCAGCCGCTCCGCGAGCATCACGACGCCGATGGAGGCGCAGGTCTCGGCGTAGCAGCCGCCTTCGTCTGGGGCCTGCGGGAGGAAGTGGTCGATGCCGAAACCCTCCCACTGGGCCATGGCACCAACGCCGCCGGTAACATACATCTTTTGGCCCACCATGTTGTCCCAGAGGCGGCGCAGGCTGGCGAGCCAGCCCTCTGCGTCGGCCAAGGGTTGCCTCCCGTCGTTGTGCAGGGCGACGAGGTCCGCCGCCGCCGTCAGGAGATATGTAGCTCTGACCGCATGGCCTTTGACCTCTCGTTGTTCGAGAATCGGCTCGTGCGCCTGGCAGTACCAGTAGTCGCGGGACATGGGGTAGGAGTTTGGTCTCTTGTGGGCTTCTTCGCCCCTGAGCTCCATCTCCCAGTCGTAGTAGTGCTTCCCATCCTGCCCGGCAGGGTTGCCGCGTTCTGCGAGGAAGAACCTCGCCAGCTCGTAGGCCTTGATGTCGCCTGTGGTCTTGTACAGACGCAGCAGGGCGAGCTCCAGCTCCGGGTGGCCTGGGTAAGCTCTTCTCTGATCTGTGCCTGGCCCGAACGTGGCGTGCATGAGATGGACGTACTTGGTCATGACGTCGAGGAAGTCACCGTTCTTGTAGTAGGAGTGGTGTGCTATGGCGGCCTCGAGGAGGTGGCCAGCGTTGTACCTGCGATGGTATCAGAAGAACAGTTCCTGATCGTTAGCACGATCAAGCTCACATCTCATGCATGTCCCTGATATTAGTCCATCGTTTTCCCGGCTCGACTACAATGTAGTGCAAGTTCAAATAGCCATCTTGCTGCTGGGCGGAGCGGATTGTCTGGACGATGTGCCTGACCGCCTCATCTAGCTCCTGGTCGTATGCCTGGCTCAGAAAGTAGACGGCACCCTCCATCCACTTCCCCAGGTCGCTGTCCCAGAACAGATGAGGTGGCACCGGCCAATACCTGTGGTCGTCGTAGATAGGGTGCCATTTCAGCTTGAAGCAGTCGTAGCGGCCAGTGCTCTTCAGCAGGCCAAGCTGCGTCTGGAGGGTGACGGCAGAGATTGTCTTGCGCGTGCTCGCCAGAAGTGACGGGCCGGTGAAGGTCGTGTGGGTGTGCGTCTTCTGCGGATTCGACGGCTCGATGCTGTGATGAGCCGGTCTGATCAAACGCATCTTGTGGCCGTGGACAAGGCAAGAGCGAATTGAGATCATCAAGTCTTGGGTGGCAGGTAGACAGATCCGCTCAATAAAGCTTAGAGCCACAATGAAGCACTGAGAAGCACATTACTTGTTGGTGCGTGCAGATGTAGTTGCCCAAGATATCGCTATCTAAGTACTAAGTACTTACTTGCCACTGGGGGAGCGCCATTGGCGCTGCCGTGGGCGGGGCCGTCCACGGGTTGCATCCCGGCCAAATCGCCGCCGACCCCTCCGCATTCACCACGCGGGAAATACTACAGGATATAAAAGATGCAGTCTCTCCCGGATTCGGCTCAGCTCACTCAGTCGCGCAAAACAAGAAGCGCCGGGGGGGGGAGGGGCGGGGGGCAAAACACTAGATGAGGAGACCAAGTCCCGGGGCCGAGATCACCAAGGAAGCCGTATTCAATACTTACCTAGGCATAACGGATCTGTTTCTTAGCAGTACAGTACGTCAACCTTGCTGCGTCTGCTGTTTACTTCCCGCTTTTCTAAGAAGAAGAAGAAGAGGAACAGAAAAAAGCGTGACTCCAAGACTTTCACTAATAGGTGTCGGCTCGTTTGCTACCATTGCATTTGACTTCCTCGGCCTGTAAATCTGAAGATCGTGAGATGTTTTCGGCGGCTGCTGCAGTCATCAGCACTGTGGGGCGCCTGTTGGCCTGTGGGTCTTGTGCAACGCCTACCCCTGCGATCTCTGAATGGAATTTCTTCTTCGTTCACAGCTGGCGGCGCAGAGCGCAGCCAACTGCTGCAGACCCTTGCTCGCAGCCTCGATGGCTGAGTATTGTGCTCCCCCAGACTCTTAAGGCGACCTACCGTTGCAGGCATTGTCTAAGAGGGTATTCAGATCGCTGCGACAGTACACTCAACGCCGCACGTAGGTTCTTTCCCCCTCTCTCTCTACCAGTATGCAAGAATTTTCCGTCCTATAGGGATATTGGTGTGCATGAGAAGGTCGTTCTGCCGTTCACCGGTTGATACAAACGCAGCGCAACAATACCGGGGAAGGCTACAATGGGCAGGTCGGATTGCAAGCCACGCTTCAGAGCCCTGATCGGCTTCCTCGACAGGAAAACGTAACCCGATCACACGTCTCATGCAGACACCCAAGCGAGATCTCAGTTCCCAATAAAGCAAGAGTGGAGAAGATCTGTATATTAATATCCTGGGCATCGTACTCGGGTGAGATCTCGACAATGACTATAGGTACCGGCCGGCTTCATGCCTTCTCGCCCTTTTACTCAGTTGTTCGCGGATCCCCAGGTCGTACTTGCTGCGCCCAAGATGAAATCCATCCCGTCTTCAGTCGCATTCTTGTTGAGCGTGGGCATCGCTCTTGGCGCCTCTGTCGATGACTTCGGCGCGCGCAGTCTTGTCCGCCGCAACTACACCGAGCTATACGCGGACCAGCTCACTGACGGCACCGCCTGCAGAGATGTGACGGTCATCTACGCGCGCGGAACCGGCCAGCAGGGCAACATTGGCGAATCCACCGACGTCGGCCCCATGTTCCTCGACGACCTTGCCGCCTACGTGGGCACTAGTGACTTTGCGGCGCAGGGTGTCAACTACAGCGCCAGCGTCGACGGTTTCGAGGAGGGAGGTGACGCGGCAGGAAGCGCCGTCATGGCGGACCTGACAGCTCTGGTACGCAGCACACGGTTGCACTGGAGAGCAAAGCCCCGAGTGGACGTTGGCTAACGGTCGACTTAGGCTTACTCGCAGTGCCCGGACACTCAGCTCGTACTCTCTGGATATAGCCAGGGTGGGCAGCTGGTCCACAACTCTGCGGCCACGCTCTCGGACGAGGTCACTGACTTTGTCGCCGCCGGTATGTCTGCACACCTGTATTCTCTTCGCTTGCGTACTCGGGACTACTACAGGATTCAAGGACCTGCTGCTAACTACGACCCGTACTAATCAGTTCTCATATTTGGAGACCCGGATGATGGCGACGCCGTCGGCAATATTCCTGGATCCAAGGTCCATGTAATCTGCCATCCCCTCGACGGCATCTGTCTGGGCACAGGCATCATAACACCTGCACATTTGACCTACCAGGAGAATGCGGACGAGGCTGCTCAATGGGTCGCTGATTTCTTGGGATACTCCGTCTAAGTGGGCTCAGCATTTCGGTTAGGCTTCTAGCTACATGGGCTATGTATCAAGTTTCTGACTGAGGCCATTATGTACAGTATAAATGCGGGCGGCGCCGCCTTGTCCAAGTGCAACCGACCGTGACGTTATTGTCTAACATGCCTATGTCTGTGTACTTTTGGACAGTCGACCCATAGGACAATTGTGAACATATCATAAGCAACGGAACAATGCATTGGATTCAAGGAGCAGTTCATCAAGTTGCCTGTTTAAGCATCTCCCAGATGCGCCATTGCATCTGTGCTGATTTCTGAATAAAACAAGAGAAAGTCAGATATAACGAGGAAGCTGGGAAAATAATGGACAAATTGGAAGGAAA
Source organism: Dendrostoma leiphaemia (assembly GCA_026120015.1). Lineage (NCBI taxonomy): Eukaryota > Fungi > Ascomycota > Sordariomycetes > Diaporthales > Erythrogloeaceae > Dendrostoma > Dendrostoma leiphaemia. The sequence goes on along the minus strand of JALRMF010000038.1, from coordinate 134,541 downwards.
TATCAACACTTTGGTAGAATCAGAATTACATGGAACAATACCTCCCGAGGTCATTGACAGACTAGATCCATAACAACATGAGTGCATGTGGAGGCGGAGAGAGTGAAGATCCAAGATAGACCAGGGATTTGAGACCGAAACTCGGCTAGCTGATGACGAAACATGAATACTGTATATAACTCAATGTTCAAGTCGAGAGATGGTACAGAGATGGTCAGACGAAGAAGAAGACCATCTTATGCACACTGCAGGAGAGTGGCTGTGTGACTCTGATAAACATACAGTGTATTGTGGTGTTCTCAAAGATGCACAATTTCTAGCACACAGCATCACAACACATGAGCAATAGCAATTTTCATCCAAAATACAAACATGAGCTTCTGGTTACATGCCTACATGCTTACATAATCAAGTATGTACAAATTTAAGGCGTGACTGTCCTCAGAGTACCGTAGCGACAGACTTCTTTTGTAATACCCTCACAACCTTGTCAATCTCGTTGCTCTATTTTTTTATTATTCAGAGACAAGTCAAAGAATTCTTGACATCCTCCAAAGAGAAAATATGCCAACTGGAGTAGGACAAGAAACATCCGAGTCATTCTGGCAGTTCTTGCAAGTTGTCTGCTTGGATCTGATGTGAGTTGCCTATTTCAGCTAGCGTTGCAGACTGTGCTCACCACACCCAGGCCCCTGTCTTGACCGGGAAGAGCCCCACTCCCAGAACGCGTCTCTGAGTTCACGACGCGTCTGTCAATTAATTGACATGACCAAAAAGTTGGCATATACTTCAACACCACAATCCAAGCAAGTGTCCATCCACAGCCTCTCTACCTACAAATTTGACCATACAAGCCGACCTGCATACACTACAAACGATACCCACCATGAATCTCAGTCCCAGCAAGCGGCGCAAGCACAAGGACATTGCCGGTGCCATGTTCACCGGCCGCGGCATCGTCCCGCTTCCTGCAGAAGCCCCGTCCTCCTCACCAGCCTTTGGAACACCAGTGCACCCTCTCAGGCCTTTCAATGTGATGACCAATAACAAACAGGCCCCAATACTGCCCATCCTCCTCCCACCGGCCACTCTCCGACCCCTCGCGTTTCGGACGTTTACGAAGAAGCACTCGCTCACCCTGACCTCGTCTGCCCTTCAGGAGCTCGCGACCTTCATCGGGCGACACTGCGGCTCTGGATGGAGGGAGGAAGGGCTGGCAGAGAAAGTCCTCGAGGAGGTTGCGCGGGCGTGGAAGGGCAGGAACGGCGGCGTCATTGTCGATGGCGCGAATCCCGAACTGAAGGAGATACTCAAGGCGCTGGAGGGTAACATGAGTGGTGGGAGGATCGTCACGGGCGCGCGCGGGCTCAGCCGGCAGAATAGTCTTCTGCTGGACGTCCAGCAGCAGGATGATGACATGTCCAACGCAAGACTGGGCTTGAGGCCGACCGTGGCGCTCACGAGAGAGGAGAGCAACACCAGTTTCGGAATATCGGCACTCGAGGTTGACGAGAACGACGACGAGAATGTGAGGGATCCAAGGAGATGGCTCAAGGTGACCAATGCGTGGGATCAACCGAGGTTCGTCTACAATGTCGACAAGAAGCACTTTGAGAAGTAAGTCTTGATCATCCCACATGTGCATGCTGGACTGTGCTGATGAGACTCTCGACAGAGAGACAAAGAAGCCCTCCCTCATGCCCCCTGCCTCTCACAAGACCACAGTCTTCCGCAATCGCTTCAACGTCATCCACCAACGCCTTCTCCGCAACGAATCCTTCCAAACATCTGCCGTCGCAGCAGCCCGCGCAACCAGCTCGAAACGCTCCGATGCGGGACAACAATTCCACAAGATCACGCCCATAGCCAATCTCTTGGGTCGTCATGGCAGCCATCACATGCTTCTCGGCATGCTGACTGTCCTGCCGACAGGGAACCTCGCGATCAGCGACCTTACGGGCTCCATCAAGCTCGACCTGACACAAGCACAAGCCATACCGGAGGATTCAGCCTGGTTCACACCGGGCATGATCGTTCTCATTGACGGTGTATACGAGGAGGAAGATGAGGATGCAGCCGGCAGCAAATTTGGGTTGAGCGGAAGCTCTGGTGTCGGGGGTGTGCTTGGGGGCAAGTTTCAGGGCTTCTTCATCGGGCAGCCGCCGTGCGAAAAGCGACGGGTCACGTTAGGCGTCAGCGGACCCGATAGCGATACCATCGGCGGTGGGTTCGGGTGGATTGACTTTCTGGGTGTGGGCAGTGAGCGGGCTATGGGTTCGCGTATGCGGAGAGTCGAGCAGAGGCTCTTACGTAGACCGCTGACGGACGACGATCCTGATCGAGGCAGAGGCAGACTCGTGGTCTTGGGAGAAATGAACTTGGATCAGCCGCGGACGCTACAGGCCGTCAAGAAGATACTTTCCGGCTATGCAAATGAGCCGGAAGGGGCAACGCCACTCTGCTTTGTGTTCACGGGCAACTTCACACAGCACGCAGTCATGGCAAGGGGAGGCAGCGGGGGCAGCGTGGAGTACAAAGAGTATTTTGACTCCTTGGCGGCTGTGCTGGCTGAATACCCAATGCTGCTCACATCTGCAACCTTCGTGTTCGTTCCAGGCGATAATGATGGGTGGGCTTCTGCATTCTCCGCTGGTGCAGCTACCCCATTACCGAGGAAATCGGTGCCGGATCTGTTCACGAGTCGAGTGAGGAGGGCATTTGTCAGTGCGAACAACGACATTGGCAAGAAGGAAGACGCAAGCGGAGGTGAGGCTGTGTTCACATCGAACCCGTCGAGACTAAGTCTGTTCGGACCTTGTCACGAAGTTGTCCTCTTTAGAGACGACATAACAGCTCGGCTCAGAAGATCGGCCGTCCGCCTGAAGAAGCCCCGAAGCACGGAGGACCGACCGGTGGTAAACGGTGACACGGCCAACGATGAGGACGACGTCGGCATGGCCGGCGCGAACGCCGCAGACGATGACGCAGCGTCTCCTGACGAGATGGACGTCGATCCGGCGACCCCACGCAAGGCCAAGAAGCACACCTCGGACCCCGAGGTGCCCTACGACGTCCTCGCGGCGCGCAAGCTGGTCAAGACGATCCTGGACCAGGGCTACCTCGCGCCGTTCAGGCAGTCGGTCCGGCCGGTGCACTGGGACTACGCGAGCCCGATGCACCTGTACCCGCTGCCCACCGCGATGGTGCTGGTGGACACGACCGCGCCCGCGTTTTGTATCACATACGAGGGGTGTCATGTCGTGAACCCCGGGGCGTTGCTCGTCACGGGCCGTAGAGGCCTGGCGAGATGGGTTGAGTATGAGGTTGGCAGGGCGGGAAGGGTGAGAGACGTGTTGTTCTAGGCGCTGGAGCGAGGTGGCAGGACAGAGTGTAATGAATCGTGACCCCTCATGTGGAGTATCATACATTGGAACTGGCTTCAATCTCTTCACGTTCTGTTCGAGTCGAGATGACTGTGCTTTACGTGTCACGAGCGCAATCCAGGAGGATTGTTGTCGTCAGGACATGAGCGACGATTTCTAGGTGATGAGAACGGACACTTTTGAGTGACTGCTTCCACCTATGAGTATTTCCTGTCCGTACAGCAGATACCTACCCGGACTGTACCACTCCGGCGGTGATAAAATGTGCTGATGGCAACAATCGGTGTTTGAGACAGGCACAGAGGGCCCAGTGTGCTGGAAGTGGTCTCTACTATACGTCCCCGAAGATTATCTAGAACACGCTGCTTTCGCCATGACCATGGGATCGTCAGCAGGCAGCACCACGCGCCGGCGACGTGCAGCAGCGCAGAACCAGGCATATATGCGCGGCCCGTTTGCCAATCAGCACCTGGCTTGATGACTGCCTGATGCGACTCATGATGACTCATCGTCTTCCTTGAGACAAGACAACTCTCGTGGCGCTGTACGGTACAGAACAAAATGACCTATTGGCTGGGGCTTGCCTTGGTTGCAAGTATGTCTCAAAGCTCGGTGGGGGCCTTTTGTGTTTTCTCCACCTCCCACTTCCTTCTCTCCTGTGCTATGGCACCCGGTCGACTTGAAAAGGTCGAATGCCTTCTACTTCCTAGACAATATTGTTACTTCCGCGTCTCAACTGCCGCAGCAATACCTGGATTGCTAGCCCCCGGGTGCTTTTCGTGGGTTCAATGTTGAGGTTGTACCACAGCTTATTAGCTTCGGCGATTGACAACCGTATATACAGAGTATTTGCCTAGCTGGCCGAGTTTTCGAGAGGAGTGGCTTGCTAGCAATTAGTGCCTCGGAATTTCTTTGGTTGAGGCGATGCATGGGGATACCTAGGCAGCTAGGTAGATCTTCGCCCGAGAGGACAGTGCTACAAGTAGGGGTATAAGTACCCCTAAAGCAGCCACAATATATGTAATCACACACCATCGGCCTACGTGACTGCATGGCCACCGGGTCCTGTGGTGAGAAGACGTCGACGAGTGCTGCGTGCCCGCGAGCTCCCGTGCAACCCTTACGGATAAGATCCGGTGGTCGTGCGGGTCGAGATCATGAGTAAATACCCTAGGGTACATTTGTAGGTATCTTGACGGGGTTGAAATTGGTTTGGGACCTGGCGACGTTCGGCGCCGACGGAGACACTTGGGCCCCTCGAGCCCCGGTTCTTCCGCCGGGGAATTTCACATAGTACAGTCCATTTCGTGTCTGCCTTACTTTCTCCAGTTTGCCGCCGTGGCTGAAGAGAGTGTATCCAGTACGATGAGTGGAGACTGTGGGGAAGCCTAGGGCCAGAATCAGAGGCTTTATCTGCATGCGTTGGCGTCTTGCCTCTTTGCTGCAGTTCTGTCAGACTGCATGACTTTTCAGACAGCGGCGACTTGGCCAGCATGACATCCTGAAGAAGGAAGCCGTCTGACTATAGACACATACGGGCCTAAGTGTATAGCCTCTAGGTGTATAGCCGCCCTGAAGCCAGCACGACGGCTGAGCGTCATCTCGTAACCCACCTGGTCAACCGTGTATCGTTCAACAACAATTCGAGTTTGGGAGCAAGTGTTGAAATGTCCTAGGTAAACATCAAGCAAGCATAGGTAAGGATACAGTAACACTGTTCCGTGTGCCATGCTCACAGTACTTAGATGCGTGCAGTAAGTATGTACATGAACCCGTAACACTTGACAGGTGACCCTGGAATGAGGTGAAGTGAAAGGGGTACAGGCCTGCAGCTATCGGCATCTCTAACTCTACGCTAGGCAATAGCTGAAGAGAAGATGGTGGGTGGACCACCGTAGCGTTGCTGCTAATTGACCCTCAGCCCGGCCATTTGGTCAGATCGCTACAAGGCCCCCCTTGCTTTGCCACACCTTCTTTCAACGTCACCCCATCTCCCGTCTCTAAGCCCAACGCGGACCGTGGGCATTTCATACCTCGTCCAACATCGTCATGGAACCGTCTCCAAACGAATGCGCTACACCAATTTTTCGACGGAAACCCCCCAAAAAAAAACTTGGCTCCGTCTCGGTAATACAGCATTTACGTCTGTTCCACCGTCTTTTCCTCTCGCTCGGCAGGGGAGACTTGCACCGTACCACGAAAGACATGCCGACCTGCATGTGCATCAAATAGATCTTCGAAGCTAGGAACAGCTGCTAATGCAGTCATCTATGCGCCCAACTCCGCCGCAAAGTGAGGGCTACACCGATGCATTGTCAGGATGGCCAGAGCGGACGGCATCGAATCAGCCGGCACTTCAGGTCTCTTCCCGCTAACCGTCTTACCTGTATCCTACGGGCTCAACGACGTGTACGTGCCGCGCCAAGTTGAACGAGAGCCTTTGAGATGGCTCCAAGCTCATCAGCGGCGCCACTGGTGATGTATAGCTACACCGGGACGGGCATGCCATCCGACGAAGTCCCCCTTTTCTGTCGAGAATGGAGCCTCCCAACGGATTCCAGGCAGGCTTAACTACCGTGGCCGTGAGGAGATGGGATTCACTTATAATGGGTTTGGCTTGTTGATATCGCCCTCTTTTGGTCGGCCCCCCCCCCCCCATCTCCTCTTATTCCATATTCGACGGGATCGCCTTGTATAAGCGCTTCGTGCTGTGCCGGCTTTAGTTCCAAGCCACGCATCCACACCGCGAGAAGCATTGCGACAAGGCCCTGGCATGCTGCCCCTGCTGACTTTTCACACCCAAAGATTTGCAGGTTTTCGAGCCTCTTACCCGCTTCCACGTTATGTTCCGATGCAACCTCATGCCTCGTGGTGGGTGTACATTCTCGTCGCAAGAGCAACACTATTGGATCCGCTGCCAATCAATTGCAGATGCGCCCCGAGATCCAGTATAACGGCGAAGAGCTACGGGATACTGAAGGAGGGCCGGATCCGGCTCGGTCGGTCGCCGCCCAACCGGCGCTTGAGGCTTGGTCACGACTGCGGACAACCCGCCTCTGCTCCTTTCCGACTCAGGCAAGTAATCTTTGCTTACACCCTTACCAAAGCAAATTGCCTAAATTAATATCTTGTCAATTCGATGACTTATCGACTAAGATCTTCAGTGCGGTGCCCGCCGAGACCTCGAGGCAAGACAGCCACCCTGGCAAGACCCGCAGCCATCCGTGGATGCGTTCTCGGTGAGCCACCTTGCGGGCTGTCTCGAACGCCGGCGGCCGCGACCCGGGCTTGAATAGTTTTTGTCATTTCAGCTTCCGATGTAACCATCATTCGAAGTCGGCAACGTGAGGTGGCTTTTTTTGATCCTTGCTCCAGAAGAGAGAGGCGCTGTGGTCGGTCAGGATGGAAGCCGTTTGCAGAAAGCGTCGGACAAGCGGCAAAGCACGCGCCGTGTAGCTGATCACATTTCTCTGCATATTAAACATTGGGTCTGCGCTTCCTAAGATGCGTTGGATGGGACCTTGAGCTCACATCACTCCAGTCGTTCAGCCCTTTCTCCTGTGCGCGCGTGTACGTCATCGTGTCGACGCTCGTTTGCTCCTGGCGGCCAGTTCTGCCAGACTGTATCGCCCCATAATCCATTCAGCTTGACCTAATTTTCATAATGCGCACTATGCGTGTAATCCCTTTTCTGGCGTTGGCCGGATGCATATCGGCGGCCACCGTGACCGTCGACTGGAGCATCGATTGGGTGACAGCCGCGCCGGACGGCTATTCGAGACCTGTGATAGGGATCAACGGGGCGTGGCCGTGCCCTGTACTCGAGGCGAATGTGGGCGACAACATCATTGTCAATATTCACAACAACCTTGGGAACGAGACCACGGGCTTGCATTTTCACGGCATCAGGCAGTATGGCACTCCGGAGATGGATGGCCCGGTTGCTGCAACGCAGTGCTCCGTGCCTCCGGATTCCTCCTTCACCTACCAATTCGAGGTCCGTATACCATGTCCATCGGGTCATAGATATATCCACCAGAGCAGAAGAGCAGAAGAGCTGACGCTGATCCCTCACAGGTCGATCGGCCAGGCACCTATTGGTATCATTCTCATGAGATGGGCCAGTACCCCGATGGGTTGAGAGGACCTCTCATCGTTCATGATCCCGACGACCCGTACAGTGGCAACGTCGATGAGGAAATCATCATGACGGTTTCGGACTGGTAAATCTCCCACCAAAGCACCATAATGACCAGGATCTAACATCCCACGCTTAGGTATCACAGCCAGACCATCCCGCTTGTGCAGGCCATGCTTCAGCCAAACAACACCCAGTTCAGACCACCGACGCCAGATAGCGTTATCTTGAATGAGGGTGGCAGCAATCAGATTCCATTCCAGAGGGGAAAGACCTACCGCATCAGGATGATCAACTTCTCTGCCCTGACTGCGGCCATGATCACCTTCCAGTCCCACAACATGACCATCATTATGCAGGACGGCTCGTATATTACCGAAGCAAGCGCTGACCTTGTCCGGCTTGATGCTGCGCAAAGGTATGACATTCTTCTCACTTCCAACCAAAATGATACCATCAACTATCCATTCCTTGTTGCTCTGGACTTCAATAAAGACTACACAAATCCAAGTGCCTCGCCGGCGCCCATCTCATGGAACTACAACGAGACCGGCTATCTCGTGGTGGACCCCTCCCAGAGCACGACAGCGATCGATGTTGTCAATACATTTAACCCGGTTGACGACTCCAAATTCTCCAACTCCGATGGTGAGGGCCCCTGGGGTCCAGTGTCCCAAACAATACAGCTGGACTTCAACTTCTGCTTCGACAATAACAGCATCCCGCGGGCTTGTTTTAACGGCAAACCATATGTTGACCCACTCGTTCCCACTCTGTACTCAGCCGCGACAACAGACGGCGACAACACCAACCCAATCGTATACGGTGGGGTGAATCCTTTCATCGTGGAAACGGGTCAAGTCGTCGACATCGTCGTCAACAACCTTGACACCGCCATCCACCCCTTCCACCTCCACGGCCACAGGTTTCAAGTCATCGCCCGCCCACCAAGCGGCGCGGGCACGTGGCCAGGCACCACAGACGCCCCAGCTTATCCTGGGTACAAAGACACCATCTCCATCAACGGCAACTCGTATGCCGTCCTGCGCTTCGAGGCCGACAACCCCGGGGTGTGGCTGTTCCACTGCCATATCGAGTGGCACGTGGAGATGGGGATGACGGCGACCATAATCGAGGGCCCGGAAGAACTTCGGGGTTTTGACTTTCCGGAAGACCACATCGAGGCGTGCAAAGCCCAAGGCACGCCGTACCAGGGTAACGCAGCCGGCAACACGGTGAACTACACCAACACGGCGGGCATGCGATACGTTAATCCTGCTACATATACTGGGTAAGTTTGATGTACTTGTATAATACTTGTGCATGTTTCCAAAGGCTATACCCGGGACTGACGCGGTAACAGAGCACTCTGGGAGCCCACCGCGACGGCAACGCCACGATTCAGGTCTCGCATGACAAGCAGTAGATCGCAAAGCTACAACGCTTGGGGCTCGCCTTAAATGCTACTTTCCTTTTTTTTTGGGAAGGGGGGCGGGGGGATGAGCGGGTACGACGAGATGGCAGTGTCTGCCGTATGAAACTCTATATTGAAACGATAGAGATGGGGTGAAAATAACTTACTTGATCTTGAAAAGATAACGTAAACTGTTTTCGATGACTCGGAAGTCCGCGATTTACTTTCTCCCTCGTCTTGGATTTCGCGTCTGGTGAAACGAAGGCCGCTATGGCATTGAAGGGCAGGTTACAACGGAATGTAAAGAAGTACTGCAAAAAGATCACCCGGGAAGTATTTATCGAACATGCGTCGCAGCCTCGCATACCGTGAGTGATGAAACCTGAAAGAGGCCATAGCCGCAAGACTGCCAGAGGAGGAGTCTTTGACCTTCTTTCACGGTGATGCAGATGAGAAAGGGCTCCCTATGACCAGCACACCCCACCTCTCGGGGCGATCGGGATTGTATATGTGCTGCTGCATGGTGGTATTATGCAGACCACGGACTTCCCACGGACCATCATCAGAAAGCATCCAGCTGCCCACAGGCTACAGAATGAGGTTCACGAGTGCGGATGCGCAGACACCAGCAGTTCATCTCTCAGCTCCGTAGCGTGTGCCACTGTGCGAGGCCGCTCGTTGGCCGGCTTGAGGCCCGCTACTGCTTACTTGTGAACAAGGTTTTCACATCATGTCCGTCTCGGGATGACCTCGACCTCTCAGAGAGCAGCTGACGTACTGCACCCGCACATTCGACCCATCAACACATCCGTTGGGGCCTGGGCTTGAGGGGGGGGGGTGGACCTGAGGCGGTGGTGAAGTCACCTGGCTATCTTATCAGGATCATCAGGACTTTTTTCTTCATTGAACACAGCCAACAAGGCGCGAGCGCGCACACGCTATCGTCGGCATTGAGCGGCCGGTCGTGAGACCCGCGCTACTGTGCCTTGCCATGTCGTGTAAGATGTGCCTACATTAAAAGAAAGAAAAAAGGCCAACCGGTCGCCCGCTCCAACGGCCGCTGGTTGATTGTGGGTAGAGAAGTTGGTGGCGGTTGGCGGGGAAGGGGAGAGGCTGCGGGAGGGGGACGATAGACTTTGAGATCGACGCTCGATGGCGGGGCGGGTCAGCGCCACGGACACATGCGACCCGTCGATGAGACGTCCTTCAAGGAGAGCTTGCGGGCACCGAGCAGATGATGTGGCTGAAATCAACTTGGTCACGATTGCCTCGAGAAGGATCCTTGTGTGCATGAAAACCCTGGATCGCGCAATGGATAGGGCAGACCTACCTACGTAATTAACGAAACTATGTATATTTCCATTGTTGATAACCTCCCAATCCTCCTCATATCGATGCATCCCAACTCTCTGTACCGAGTCGGAATGCTCGAACTGGACCCGTAATAGCTGCAAATGTCCTGTGATTGATAACCTCAAGCTCCCAACCTCTACACATCGACACATCCCAACTCTCTGTACCGAGTCGGAATGCTCGAACTGGACCCATAATAGCTGCAGGTGTTCTGTGATTGATAACCTCAAGCTCTCAACCTTTCCATATCGACACATCCCAACTCTCTGTACCGAGTCGCAATGCTCGAACTGAACCCAAAAGGATGCGGGACGAAAGCTTGTCTGCGCACGTATGTCTGGATTGAGGTCAAAGAAAGTCTGATCTGTGATGTCGGGTGATCGATGGTATTCAACACTCTGCATTAGACTGTCAGAACTGTCAATCTATGATCAGTGACGCTGGGTAACAAGGAAGCTCCAGATAATGCAGTCGTCCGTGAGCACAAAAAACTGTATTAGATTGTTGAGATACATTCTGTCCCTCCGTCGGGCCAGATAGCAACCAGCACTTGAGGAAAGTAGTCTGAACTACCTACGTACTAGCAAGGCAACGTAGCCAGAGAAATACATGTGAAATATGCAGACGGGGCCACAGAAGATTCTGGGAGGTTGGTGACCAATCCGACGATCTTGGTTCGGGCGTATGGACCAAGATTCTGCTCACGTTGCGTTGCATCTGCAAAAAACATCCCGCTCACTATTGGATTCACAGATAGCCTAGGTGTCGTAACACTGGAAGGAAATTGAAAATTGCCCTGCGCTATCGTAGAAGACTTCAATCTATCCCGGGGAATCCGCCCATGTTGCATCGTCTTCAAAGGATGACAGCAAAGCTTGCAACCTCATCTAGTCCATACCTATGCATAGGTGGGATCAGCGAAATGGCAAGTTCGTCCCAAAGACTCGCAACAAGAGCCACAGAGTCATTACAGGAAATAGGGCGATGAGCGAAGATGAAAGGGGCTAGCACGTACCCAGTGGTGTTTGACCGGACGTCCGGACGAGACAGCAGAAAATAACGCGATGGGATTCGTGCGGGCGGCAGCCTCTCCAGCAAGAAAATCCGAAAAGACCGGTCTGACACATGAGGCTACTGTCAGAGGATGTTAGAGTCTAAGGAAAACCAAGTCTGTTTGATGTCATCACGGTCCAGAGAGACATGTGAAGTTTGACCATCACTAATCCACTGGCGTGAGACGAGCACGCGCGGTGGAGCCCGGGCCGCGGGCGTTGATTCAAAGTCCCCAACCCGATGCCCAACCGGCACAGGATACGGGACTAAACCGGCAGATAGGGCGGGAGAGCGGGAAGTCTTGCGCGCAAATAGATGGCGTCTGGGCTTGGGGCGTTGGCGTCTTCTGACCGCGAGTGTTTTGTTTGGAAAGGCGCGGCACTGGCGGAACGGAACCAAAGCCGGAGCAACAAACACGATACTGTGATAGAATGAACGAGTGGCCTGTGATTCTGGTGCCCAGGTGGGAATGGCATGGGCCGGATTTTTGCTTTCTTGACATTGTGGGGCCACAACCTTTTGTCGGGTCTGCAAAGTCAAGTTGACCACCCACCCCACGGGGCTATCCTTCTGCCAAGCCTATCGAATTTCTGCCGAGATCGTTGAGGTTCGAGAGAGTGTGCTATGTGACGTATCTTGGTTCAAAGTTAAAAATAAATAAAAATAAATAAACGCCACATGGCTTGGAACGAGACGGTGCTGAAGCAATCCAGAAGCCACCAGAACTCGGGGCGTGTTCGCAGCAATGTTGCTTCCGGGGAGATCTGTGCTCCTCGTATCCTTCTAGCAACCATTGGGACGTTTCGACTTGCCGTCCACATCCACCGCTGCGTGTTCAAGAGACGACGCGCCAGCTCGGCAGAAGGACGCCCGTGGATCGTTGAGTCAAGTACCAACGCGTGTAAGTTTATCAGCCCCACGGGATCCCCTGGCTACTTTTGCTCTGTGCATATGGTCCGTGCCATCCTGACTGGCACATCGGGTAGGGTAAGTAGGCTCGCCGCAGCCAACTCCCAACCCACGCAGCGGCACATGCCCCCTGTAAGCCCCATTTGAGGCTGAACGTGGTTACTTATGTAAGCTGGCTGACTCCACCGGCTTGTTGTGACTGCACTGATCATGCAACGACTACAAGCCTCTCCTCCGCCCGACGAGCCACCTCCCATCCGCGCATCCGACGCTGCGAGCTGACACGCGTGCTCTCACATCACAATGGCTGCTGTCATCGGGCCGCATGAAGCAGGAAACTACGGGAGCTTGGACACCTTACGGCGGCTCGTCAGTGACAATCTTCCAGTGGGCGCGTTGGGGATGTCCGAAACTCAAGTCCGGCCAAGATCCACCAGCCTCCCGGCCAACCTGAGCCCAGCACCCTGTTCTGCCTGTCTGTGGGGGACCAAGGCCCAGCGAGCCGGCGCGCCTGTTAGGTGCCATTGCCCGCACCCGCACCAGCTCGCAGCTCTGCTGTGTCTGAAATGAAGGAAACTGACCCGCCTGTGCAGGCCCTGCAACGACCCACAACGCCCAATCGCCACCTCCGGTACGAGCCTAGTTTCGTCTAGTCCATGAACTACCTGTTAGGGCCAGCACCCACGGCTACCAGGGAGAGCAAACAACGGCAACACGGATTCCAACCTCAGAGAATACCCTGCGAGCTGACAGCTGCCGTTTCACATCATGAATCTTTTGCCTTGGTGCTGGTGGCACTGACGCTCTAGTCAAGGGCGCCCTCACCAGCAAGGGGGCCGACGAGGTACACTCCCGTTTTGGAACCACCAGACGATTGTCAACATCTTGGACCGATCGACAACTGTCGTCCGGACGCGTTGGCACTCCCTAGGAATCCCTGGCTTGGAACAGCTCGTTACAGGACGGCAGTAGTTCCAGCATAGGACATGTCGAGCCCGATTTGGCAATCGAAGCTCACCAGGCACCCAGATTCCATACTATGGGTCCCTTCTGTTACTCGGAGGCCTTGGAGATCTCTCCATTTTCTTCGGTCACCGAGAAGCCGCTGCACCGGACGCACAGTTAGTCTGACCTCCCAGGAGAGGAGCAAGGACCAAGATGTACAGGGTCCTCCATCATTGACTTCCGCCATGCAGGAGGCCAAGGGAGGAGATCGGATCCATCTGTAGCATATCTGGCATAGGTGCACTGTGCCAAATTTATATATATGAACCGAGTCCCCTCTAGTGCTTCGGTTGTGATGGTTACGTTGGCAAGCTACATTCTGTCGACAAGTTCTCACTATGGCTGACAAGCTGGCATTTCTCCTCTTCGGAGACCAGTCGACTGACACTCACGGCTTTCTGGCCGAGTTCTTTCGTCAACCTAACCGGGGCATTCTCGCCAACGCCTTCCTTGAGCAGGTTGGCCATGAGCTGCGGAAAGAGATCGAGGCTCTGCCAAGGCTGGACAGGTTGAAGCTTCCTAAATTCCTCAGCCTGCAAAACCTAAACGAGCAATATCACGCCCAGAGCTTGAAGCACCCTGGGCTAGACGGGGCACTACTTTGCATATCACAGCTGGCTCACTACATTGAGTATGTGGCTCGACTACATCCTCACTCGATATGACTCTGCTAACTCGCAACAGCTATGCTGAGAAGAATTACGAGGATCTATTGATGCCTCATGAGCATATGTTCTTCGGTGGTCTCTGTTCAGGCATGTTTGCGGCAGCGGCCATCACATCTACGCCGACCCTCTCGACTCTGGTTCCAGTCGCTGTCCAAGTCACATTGATAGCATTTCGGACTGGAACCCATGTTGCCGCCATGGCTGAGCGCCTAAGCCCGCCGACGGACCACTCCGAGAGCTGGACGTACATACTCCCCGGAATGTCTGGTGACGATGCTCGAGCTCTGGTGGACAAGTTCAACAAGGAAAAGGTCAGCTCTCACATAACTCCCAGCGGTTTCTCGCGGCATGACTGACACACAGACAGAGCATTCCCACTGCCAGCCGAGTGTATGTAAGCGCACTGTCTGCTAGCAGTGTTGCCATCTCGGGCCCACCAAGTACCCTCCGAATTCTGTTCGCGTCTGGTCATCTGTCGGTAAAGCCAACATCGATACCGGTCTACGGACCATATCATGCTCCTCATCTGCACTCATCCGCCGATGTTGCCAATATCATGCGCCTGAACAACCCATCGGTCAAGGATGCGTTCCACAAGACGAAGCCAAGGTCTGCAATCATGTCGTGCACAGGCGCCAACTGGATAACCGAGACCGACACCATTACACTACTGCAGCGAGTTGTTTACGAGATTCTGAATGATACCCTGGTGTTTCACAAATTCCTGGATGCTGGTGTGGAGTTGGCACAAAAGTTTGACGGCAAGACGATCCTCATATTACCTTTCGGACCGACACTTAATGCTGGTACATTGGAACACGTGATTAAGAGCAAGACAAACAACGAAGTGATTCTTCGGAGTCCTCCGCAGATCTCGAGAGAGAGTACAGCCTCCACGATCGGCAATCATGGTTCCTCGGGAAAATGCAAGCTGGCCATCGTCGGTATGGCGGGCCGGTTCCCGGACGCAGCCAGTCATGAGAAGCTGTGGGAGCTACTGGAAAAGGGTTTGGATGTCCACAGAACGGTACCGGCCGACCGATTTCCTGTTGCGACTCATTATGACCCCACTGGAAAGGCCATCAACACCAGTCACACGCCCTACGGATGCTGGATTGAGAAACCAGGTCACTTTGATCCTCGATTCTTCAACATGTCGCCTCGAGAGGCTTTCCAGACCGACCCAATGCAAAGGATGGCGCTGACTACGGCTTATGAAGCCCTCGAGATGTCGGGTTATGTTCCCAATAGGACTCCGTCAACCAGATTGGATAGGATCGGAACTTTTTACGGACAGACTTCTGATGATTGGCGAGAGATCAACGCTGCCCAGGAGGTTGACACCTACTACATCACGGGTGGTGTCAGGGCCTTTGGTCCCGGAAGGATCAACTACCATTTCGGCTTCAGTGGCCCGAGTCTCAACATCGATACTGCATGCTCCTCCAGCGCTGCCGCTATGAATGTGGCGTGCTCCTCCTTATGGGCACGTGACTGTGACACCGCGATTGTGGGTGGTCTGTCTTGCATGACAAACTCCGACATCTTCGCAGGTCTGAGCAGAGGCCAGTTCCTTTCGAAGACGGGCCCATGCTCTACCTTCGACAATGACGCAGATGGCTACTGCAGAGGTGATAGCTGCGCGTCCGTCATCGTCAAACGTCTTGAAGATGCCGAAGCTGATCAAGATCGGATCTTGGCTGTCATCCTCGGTACAGCAACTAATCACTCTGCTGATGCCATCTCCATCACACATCCTCACGGACCCACCCAGTCGATATTGTCAAGGTCAATTCTGGACCAAGCTGGCGTCGACCCGCTTGACGTGGACTACGTCGAAATGCATGGTACCGGCACGCAAGCTGGTGACGGAACTGAGATGGTTTCCGTTACCGATGTGTTTGCTCCGGCCAGCAGGAAGCGACCTGCAGATCGGCCCCTGTATCTGGGTGCTGTGAAGGCCAATGTTGGACATGGCGAGGCTGCATCGGGAGTCACTGCTCTTTGCAAAGTCCTCATGATGCTTCAGAAGAATGCCATCCCGCCCCATGTTGGCATCAAGGGCGAGATCAATAAGACTTTCCCTCAAGACCTCTCCGAGCGCAACGTCAACATTGCATTCCACACCACTCCCTTCAAGAGGCGAGACGGAAAGCTCCGACGAGTATTCATCAACAACTTCAGCGCTGCTGGCGGGAACACTGGTTTGCTCCTCGAGGATGCACCAAGGATGCAGCCCGCGACCGAGGACCCTCGAAGCCACCACGTCATCACCCTTACTGCCAAGTCTAAGGCAGCCATGATTCGCAATGCGGAAAGATTGGTTGCGTGGATGGCAGAGCACCCCAACACGCCGTTGTCTCATGTGGCTTATACCACTACCGCCCGCAAGATCCAACACTACTGGCGTATGAACGTGGCCGTCTCAAATATTGGAGACGCCCAACAGGCGATTCAGGATCGTCTGCGAGGAAATTTCTCACCTGTGCTCCCTGAACAACCCAAGGTGGCGTTCCTGTTCACTGGGCAGGGCTCCCACTACGCTGGGCTTGGCAAGAACTTCTACGAGCATTACTCGGTCTTCCGCCGGAGCATTGACGAGTTCAATGAGATGGCACAGATTCACGGTTTCCCATCCTTCATGCCTCTCATCGACGGTAGCCAGCAAGACCTTTTGAAGTTGTCTCCAGTCATTGTTCAGCTTGGACTCTGCAGCTTCGAGATGGCTCTCACTAGACTGTGGGCTTCGTGGGGCATCAAGCCCAGCGTCGTGCTTGGCCACAGCCTTGGCGAATATGCTGCCCTCAATGCTGCTGGTGTCCTGTCTGCTAGCGACACCATCTACCTTGTTGGCGCTCGTGCTCGACTTCTTGAGGAGAAGTGCACCGCCTACACACACGCAATGCTCGCTATCCAGGGCTCGGTTGATACCATACAGGAGGCTCTCGGAGACAAAGCCGAGAATGCCGCCGTGGCTTGCATCAATGGACCTCGCGAGACTGTGCTTGCTGGCGAGGCCGCGCAGATGACGGAGATGTCTCTCGATCTGAGCAGTGCAGGTTTCAAGTGCACACAGCTCAATGTGCCATACGCCTTCCACAGTGCTCAAGTCGAGCCCATCTTGGATGAGTTTGAGCATCTCGCTCAGGCAGTGACCTTCCGTGTCCCCAAGGTCCCTGTGATCTCTCCGTTGTTGGGTAAGATGGTTGAGGGTGAGCCTATCAACTCGGCCTACCTTCGTGATCACGCCCGCGAGGCTGTTGACTTCCTCGGCGGTCTCATGCACGCGCAGCAGTCTGAAATCATCGACGAAAAAACCGTCTGGCTTGAGGTCGGCCCTCATCCTATCTGTGCCAACATGGTCAAGGCTACCTTCGGAGCTACAGCCGTTGCCGTTCCCACCGTTCGTCGCAACGAGCCTCCCTACAAGACACTGAGCGCTTCCTTGTGCACTCTCCACTCCTCCGGTCTGAACATCGACTGGAATGAGATCCATCGGGATTTTTCACAGTCTGTCCGCATTCTCGATCTTCCGAGCTATTCGTTCGACGAGAAGAACTACTGGCTCCAGTATACCGGAGACTGGTGTATCACCAAGAATCGTGGCGCTCTACAAGCTCCAGTCGTGGCTGCCGAGCCTGTGAAGCCTAAGCTGTCGACTGCTTCTGTGCAGAAGATCATCAGCGAAGAGATTAAGGACAATGTTGCCATCATCGAGGGCGAGTCCAACTTGTCTCGTGAAGACTTGCGACTCGCTGTCACCGGTCACTTGGTCAATGGTATTCCACTAGTGCCATCGACGCTCTATGCAGACATGGCTATGACCGTGGCTGATTACGCCTACAAGCTCATCCGTCCCAGTGCGGAGAAGGTTGGCAGCAATGTGGGCCACATGGAGGTCCCAAAGACTCTCATCTTTGACGAGACGCTTGAGAAACATGTTCTGCGCTTCAAGGTCACGGCGAATGTTGCCACTGGTGAGGCCGACTGCGCCTGGTACACGGGCGAGGGAGAGAAGACAACCACGCACGCTCAATGCAAGGTTCACTACGGCAACACTGATGAGTGGGCCAGCGAGTTCGACCGCTCTGACTATCTCATTAAGGGTCGCATCGATGCTCTCAAAACAGCAGAGAAGTCCGGACAAGCCTCAAAGCTTGGGCGTGGCCTTGCCTACAAGCTGTTCGCGAGTTTCGTTGACTACGATCGCCGATATCGCGGCATGGATGAGGTCATCGTTGACAGTAAGACTTGCGAAGCTACCGCCAAGGTTGTCTTCCAGACTTCTGAGGAGGATGGGAGCTACCACTTCAGCCCCTTCTGGATTGACAGTTTGTGCCACATCTCAGGCTTCATCATCAACGGAACGGATGCTGTCGACTCTCGCGAGCAGGTCTTCATCTCTCACGGCTGGGGCTCCATGAGATTTGTCGAGACGCCGTCCCCCAGCAAGGAGTACCGAACATACATCCGCATGCAACCTGTCAGGGGCACCAAGATCATGGCTGGCGATGCCTACGTCTTCGATGGTGACAGACTCATCGGTATTTGTGGTGACATCCGCTTCCAGTCCATCCCTCGCAAGGTCCTTAACATGGTTCTGCCTCCTCGTGGCGCTGCTGCCGCTCCTCGGTCTGCACCTGCTCCTGTTGCCAAGTCGGCTCCAAAGAGTGCACCAAAGCCTGCCAAGGAGAAGAAGATGCTCACCCCATCCAACATCTCCCAGGTGGACAAGAGGCTCACTTCCGTGGTCACTCAAGTGCTGGACATTCTCGCAAAGGAAGTTGGCGTCAGCGACGATGAGCTGGCCGACAACATTGCTTTCGCAGACCTGGGTGTCGACTCGCTCATGGGCTTGACTGTGTCCGGCCGCATTCGTGAGGATATCGATCTGGATATCAACTCTCACGTTTTCGTGGATCATCCTACAATCGGCTCCTTCAAGACATATTTGCAACAGTTTGAGAGATCCGAAGTCCGTGGTTCTGCAACCTCGGACTCCGATGACTCCAGCTCTGAGGTCGAGGAGACTCCTGATCTCATGGAGACTGATTCCGCTGTTACTACTCCAGACAACGAGACCGTTGATGACGAGGACTTGAAGCCCGATAGCGCCAGCTTGCAGGCAGCTGTGAGAGAAACCATCGCCGCGGAGATGGGTGTTGAGGTCGAAGAGGTCATCGCGGCTCCTGACCTTGCTAACTTGGGCATGGATTCCTTGATGAGTTTGTCTATTCTCGGCAATCTACGAGAGAGGACTGGGCTCGACATTGCGTCTGACCTGTTTGTGTCCAATCCATCTCTCAAGGCCGTTGAGCAGGCCCTTGGCATCTCAGAGCCACCAAAGAAGCCGGCGGCTCACAAGCCTTCCGTTGCACGCAAGTCTGCAAAGCAGGCCAAGTTTGACAACACGAAGTCGTCGTCAAGCGGAGAGCCTCTGCCTCCCTCAATGGTCACCGCCAGCATTCCGAAGCCTCCTCGCCCCACTCAAATCATCGACGAGTACCCCAATCGCAAGGCCACTTCCGTCCTTCTCCAGGGCAGCCACCGCACCGCCAGCAAACACCTCTTCATGGTGCCCGATGGTAGTGGTAGCGCAACCTCCTACACTGAGATCTCGGAAATCGCGCGCCATTGGGCCGTCTGGGGCCTCTTCTCACCTTTCATGAAAACGCCCGAGGAGTATAAGTGCGGTGTCTATGGTATGGCGTCCAAATTTATCGAGGAGATGAAGCGTCGCCAGCCGAAGGGCCCATACAACCTTGCCGGTTGGTCCGCAGGTGGTGTCATCGCCTACGAGATCGTGGTACAGTTGACCCAAGCTGGTGAGCGCGTTGAGAATCTCGTCATTATTGACGCTCCTTGTCCCGTCACCATCGAGCCACTCCCTAAGAGCCTCCACGCATGGTTCGCCAGCATCGGACTCCTCGGCGATGGCGACGAAAAGAAGGTCCCCGAGTGGCTTTTGCCTCACTTCGCGGCGTCGGTCACCGCCCTCAGCAACTACACTGCCGAGCCCATTCCCAAGGACAAGTGCCCGAACGTCATGGCCATCTGGTGCGAGGATGGTGTATGCCACCTGCCCACCGATCCCCGCCCGGACCCGTACCCCACCGGCCATGCGCTGTTCCTGCTGGACAACAGGACCGATTTCGGTCCCAACCGATGGGACGAGTACCTTGATGTGGAGAAGATGAGGATGAGGCATATGCCCGGAAATCACTTCTCGATGATGCATGGCGACCTTGTGAGTATTTTTCCCCGTGTCACTTTTTGTCCACCCGGCCGGCGCTAATCCTCGTCCTGCAGGCAAAGCAGCTCGGTTCTTTCATGCGCGAAGCTCTCCTCTAGATTGAACATTTGAGAGCCTTCATCGATATACTGATACTATCATTTTGTAAATCATCTTTTCTAGCGTCTCATTTTTCTCCTTTCATCACACTGTAACGAGTTGGGCATTATCACGAGGATAAGCGGCAACGTACACGCATGGAGGCACAAAGCCGGCCACTGCTTTCTTTTTTTTTTTTTTTCCCCTATGACATTTCATGTGTGGTTGGTTATCATCGGGGTTCTGGGAAGAATGCTCAGCGCTTGTTTATAGATATTGGATACCTAGGTACCGACTCTAAGTTTGATCTTTGCACAGGGAGTAGGTGCACAGTTTAATCGGGGAGGGTGGTGCACTTCTTTCATTTAGACAGTTGAATTTACTACAATTTCTCAAAGTTCTATTTCAATCACAAATGGTTCTACGGCGATGGATGTTTGAACGTCATGTGCAGACGATGCTCGGCTTCGGAGCTTTGCGAGCGGCTGTCACGCTGAGATCAGCTGTATTAATTACGGAACTAAATTCCTGTTACAGCGCTTGATTGAATGATCTTTCGAATCATTCAGTGTTCAGATATACGCAGTCTTCAGGCTTTCGACTTCAACAGGTCCAGGGATGACTGGATCAAATTGCCCAGGTGCCGTTCAGCCAAGGTCAAGGTTCCTCGACAGCTTGTGATGGTTCCCACTCAAAAGAGAACTACCTTGGTAGATACACTTGATGAAACACTGATGAACGCAGCAGAGCACTTGAGGCTAGTAAGGCAGTGATATAATATTACTATAATTTCCTGAACCAACTGCTTGTCATTGCTTCCAATTGCCGGTGATAATGCGCCCAAAGCAGACTTGATTTGAACAACAAAGGATGCCTAGGTACTCCTGGCAAATTCATGGTGTAAAGTTTGAGGCAAGATTTGTCTTTGATACTAGAAAATGTTATAGATTTAGTCTTTAGATTGAGAGATATAATAAGTATTGATGCATTGAATGCATGACCACCCTGCCCAACTCAACCTTGGCATCTTGGAAATGTACCCAGCGAATGACTACCTGAGTAGGGATGTTGCAGCATCACAACCTGCAAGTGCTTTGGCGTCTGGGTGTCTTTGTTATCATTGACTCTTGTGAGCCCATCTCACCGCTGACAGGCATGGACAGAGCCTGTAAAGATAGAGATAGACCAGAAGCTTGTGCAGCAGCTAGATGGCATGCTTGTCCCGCGTGAAACTCAATACGTGAAAAGTGGCACCAAAGACTTATTGTTCTTGATCCTGTTGCTGGTGACGAAAAGGACCCAATAGTTGAACAAGTACGTAGGTATCACTCATCCCATTTTTCATCATGCTTAGATGGGATATGGATTGTATCTGAGCTGTCCATGGCCCTGCTCCAGCACATTTCCATCACTCCATGGCCTGTAAGTTAGATTTCAGAATAGTATGTAGGTATTTCCATGCCTCTAAGCTGCATTCCCATTTTACGCCGTGGTTCCCACCCAGATATTTGAACACACCCATCTTTTCAATTTGAGACTGTTCAATATCCTGTCAAAGAGTCTCAGGCTGGCCCAGAATCAAGGCACTTGTATGATGAGATCAATCCTTTTCACTGCCAATGGAAATGATTGACATGTAGGGGCTGATAACTACTCTCTTTCTTACCAGATATCTCTTCGCGAGACCCTTCTGCGCTTGAGGGTCCTTTGTTGATGCAGAATATAGATGTAGACTCATTATACAAGTATTTTACTACACATTTACTGATCTAGTCTCACCTGAGCAGTTTAACAGAATACACAGTCTGTGAAGAATTGTGTCTAGTATAGACGCAATTTGAAACGGAAGTTTTCAGTATACCTAAGTACATGGGTAATTCTAAATTGAGATACTACGTGAGGGGCGGGCTTGGAGTTGCTCTCGAGAGAGGTCAGTGGCCTCGTCCCCTTTCCTTCTTCCGCACCTAGGTAGAAACTTGCATCCTAGGGAAGCATCCAAACAAGACAACGAAAATCTCGCTATTGATCTGATGGTATGGGAGTTCGGATTCTGACTCCGAACACCATCGGGAAGTCCTTCCACGAAGTTTCAAATTTGGGAAAATACGAGGAGCTCATTTAATCGCTCCAGCCTCCCAAGGGCAACAGGCTACAGAAGCCAAAACCAACCGCGGATGCAGAGGTCAACACGCACAAGGCAAAGCTGCTATCATTCTCCCACACCGCCTGCCAAACTTGATGTATTAGATATCAATTGATGTGTTGAATAAATTTACTAGCTGGCGTTAGTTTATCCGTGGAACAAAGGCCGATGTGTTTCGAACACGGCACAGACTAGCTCCTTACTAGGTACGTACTTAAGTAGTCAGATCCCAGAAACCTTTCAAGAAAGCTCGAAACTTAAACGGACGAATATAGATTTGAGTCATGAGGAAACGCCGCAAGAACACCAGCAAGGACTAGTGACAATCTTGGAACCATGAGATGAAGACCATCTGTGCGCATGGACTCGGCAACGCCGTGGTGAACTCTTCAACATTAGTTTTGCGACCATGAGCACATGCAAGGGCGCATTCCCACCTGGGCAGACGAACCACAAGATGCACCAGACCTCGAGAGCTGTCCTGCCACCACGGCAGGGACGATCCCGTCCCACAAGCTAGACTCATCTTACAAAATTATATTGCTGCGCTTGTCTAAGAAGGTGCAAAATTTGGATCGATTCTGAGACTCTGTCACGGAATTCTCTTGTCCACGTGCCTGCTGCGAGTCATCGTGCATATCTCTTGCCAGCGAAACACGGCAATGTCCTGGAAACGTTCTGGGATTTCTCTCGGGTGACACGACCTGCTTCCGCATGCAAGATTGTCTCTGAAATCTCCTGGATCGGTCTTCTGAGACATCATGCTGGCCATGCAAGTCGGGTACACGCATGATGCTGTTGCTCGCCAAGCGTGAATGAAGGAAAAGGAGTGATGCTCGTGGGATCCAAGACACCAATAGCTGGGCCTAGATGGACCATGAATCATTATTTCCGGGTCCAAGCCCCCCGGCAGTGAATCGCGGCGAGCATGATATGGTTTGGTGAGTCGCACAGCCCACCGAATCTTTTTGTCGGGGCTTCTCGCACGCGGCACGCACGACTTCGGAACCTATCCTATCGCTGAAGCGGCAAGCCGCCGGGCACGGCCCAAGCCTTGGTCTTGCACAGTGCCTGCCCCCCCCCCCCATCATTGCGCGACAGACTGGAAATCGGCAGAGGGTTCCAATCTCTTAGCCTCTGTGACCCATTGCGCCCGAAACGACGGCGGGAACGGAACTTCCTCTTCCCAAATAGCGACAGGGCCACTGAGACATGTCATGACGTGCACTAACATGGCCGGCTAGAACTCATTGTTGACGGGATGGTGGGCGGGCAAGGCTGCATCTAGGGGCCCGCCGATTCTTCTTAGGTCCTGTTGCGCCCCCTGGCACTTGGTACATAATAGCAAACACGCTCTTAGCCCATTCGAGGATGGGGGTCGGCTAACAGGTCTGCGCCGAGCCACCCGAGACCGCGTCACTATGATTCAACCATTCTTGCGTGTTGCTGAGGTACTCCAGAATGCTTAAAAATCCGGACACATGCTCAGCGAGCAGAGGAGGAGTCGGCTGGCAACCCTGAAGCGTTGGGCGCGCGTGTACCTGGATAGGAATGTTTGGCGCAAGCTAGAGAGATGTTTGTGCACGATACAATCTATTAATCATTGGCAGTATCGCATGGAAGTAGGAAGCCTAGCAGCAAATTCTCCGTCTGAACCCCTCCAGGACCAGTAGGCTGGAGATGTTGAGCAGTAGGTGGTCATCGTCCCTTGTCTAGTGAGATGCGCCTTGGGGGGGATTCGGGACAAGTCGTCAAATTAAGGTTTCGGCGTGGACCTCGGGAGGGGCACGGCGAGGGCGGGACTGTTAGTGACGACCACCTGGCAGGGTGGACGGCGTTAACATTCTCCGCAGATGAGCAAGGTTGACTAAAATGTTTTGGGCGACGCGAATGCCCTCGTTTACTTTTTTTTTTCACCTTCTTCTGTTTTAACGCAGCTCGGGCTGATCGCCAACGCCGCTCGCTGGGAACCCCAATGCAGAGTAGTCGGACCCAAGCCCTCGGGCTTTAGGCTCACCGCGCAGAAGCTAACCGTGCCGGCGCCATGGCAGCGCGCGCGCTTCGGCGGGGCGGTACGATCTGGAGTCTGGCAACAAGCCACTTCACCACTTCGCCACGCGTTTTCTTCTTCTTCGGGTTCCTACGACAGCTGTGTGAAGCAGCCTCTCTGCATGTGGGACCCATACCAGTCGCGAGCATCGACTGGACATGACTGTAGGCAGGTTCCTGGCTGCAGGCCCCAGAACTCCCTGGTCGACGCATGCTCGTCAACTGCGTGGCGTCGCACAGTATCGACGCCGATGTGGGGGCTCATGCTCGAAACGCCCCAGGATCTCGTCTGGCATAGGGCGAAGCTTTCCCGTAGACTGCGGGTGGCTGCAGTGCCTCCGCGCACGAGCTGCAGGTTCCGCCAGAGGCCAAGGACGATGACCGCACGACGCGCTTCGAACAGCATCGGGCACCTCGGTCCAAGAGAACCCTCCAGGATATCTCGACATTCCGGGCAGGCCCATGCGTGCGGTCCGGCTGCGACCCATAGGCCCCGAAGCCTCAGCCCTTTACACGCAAGCCAATGTGGAGTCGGGAGCGCGGCTCATTTGCATACGGTCTTGTTGAGAACTTGAGACGAACGTCTTTTGTCTGCCACTGGGCGGTCTGTACTGGCTGCCATGATGCCCTGATTCTGCAGACTACGCAGGGGCACATTGGCAGCCTGGTCCTGGGATTTGGGTGCAGATGCAAGGCCAGCAAGACCAGCAAGACCCCCTCGGCAGATCTAATGGCCCGGCATGTCTGGCGACCAGGAGACTAGCGATCGCTGAGCTCCAGCAAAACGCGCTCTCTTTTACACTCCTGGCTATGACGACAACCGGAATCGCATGTCTTTTGGCATGCGGGTCTTACCGGTCAGTGCGTCGACGTGGTACAGGACTCTCTCGCACCCGAGGCTTGCTAGAGATAAGGACTCACCCACGGTTGTGTCGTTGAGCCGCTTGCTAGCGCCAGCGAGTACACGAGGGCCCTTTGCGCCGATGTGTTGTCTTGGGGACTCCGTTGGCGGCATCTTGTTGGCGCAAGGCCAGCAGCAATCGCTCGTACCGAGAATTGTCAAAACCGACTTGGCCAGAGTCGCCTTTCCACGGTGTGCAGATCATCTCAAAAACCTTCCGCGGCCTCGTGCCCGGGAGGCTAGATGTTCACCGGCTCGATTCCAGGTCGTGGGTATCATGACCAAAGGACCCCCGGGAGGCTCTTGCCCGGCCAGGAGGTTCGATTCACGGCAATTGAGCCGTCCAAATTGGAGGGGAGCCTATGTCCAGCCGCTAATCTGGTTTGTCCACGGCCAGGGACCCGAGCATGCCAAGAGATGCATCCGCACGAGCTGGGGCAACTGTGCAATGCAGCATGACGCGATCACTGTCTCGACCACGGGTTCGGGATGCCGAGAGGCTCTCGCCTAACCCCCTTCATCTCAGCATTCGCATATCTGGGCTGGGGTGAGTGCGAGTTACACGCCCTCACATGTGCCACGGGCCGAGCTGTGCTCTGTCTGATATTGCCAGACAGCGATACATCTCCAACGCTCGAAGGCTTACAAGAACATCACACGCATCAGGCGTCGTACCCAAGCTGCCGAGACCAAGGCCGAGGTGATACACGCCCTGAGGACAGCTATCAGAAAGTGCTCTTCAATGTTCGTGTCGGCCTCACCGCCAACTAATATAGTCAAGGATCAGCACAAACCTCTTAGGGGAAACCTCTTAGGGCCCTCCTTGATGCAGGCACAAGTCGCATTCCCCTGTATAGTTGGGTACAGTACGTGGAATGCATGCCGGCGGATCGGTTTATTGACCCAGGAGATACGAAGGCAGATACATCGACCTAGTCTTGCGCTACCGAAAAGTCACGACGGCGGATCCTTGCTGATGGCCCATGATGGATGCATGCACCCTGTACTGCTCAAGCGCACAGAGGGACCCCTGCTTAGCCTCTCCTCACCATACAGACAGATCATTCTTCCCGCAACGTAACCAAAGATACGGTACGCTACCCCGTTGGCGTCCCGTACATACTCTCTAGTAGCACGATATACGGATACCTCTGATACATGCCAGACCTCCTTGGTCTCCGACGAGCGGCTGAGCCGTGACGAGCTCACCATCCCACCCGCGATGCTCCCCGGAAACCTCACAGCTAACAGTCTTGACTGAAAGGGGCGCTGGTTCTTTTCAACAATACGCATTCTACGCCGCGACCAATGGGTCTTGCTCGCGCTCCCTGACAATTAAAAAACCCACAACCACGTCGCTAGTTGTTCTGTGATCCACAGCACAACAGTCACAACGCAGCCGATCACCCTCTTGGCTTCTGGTCGGACGTCTAAACCACTTGCGCCTAGCTACAAAAGGGGCGACGCCTCAAGTCGTAGCTAAAGCCATCGCACCGGCACCTGTCACTCACTGCCATTTCCGTTTTGGCTCCGGGCTCAATAGGCTGCTTTTCGAGCTCAAACTTCGTCGGATCCTTACCCGCGTCGTGGTCGGCCGAGCGCCCGTCACGGCGCACCCCTTCAGACTGTGTATCGACGGGTCAGCTTATCCGAGGTTGCAGAGTCTCCGAGGCAGAAGACTTGATGCTAGCGGATCCCTCACATATCGCCTCAATTCAGCTGCGTCTGCAGCTAGTCAGCACCGTCACTTGCGCCTCTATCAACGGCCCAAAATCTTTCCCAACACCGCCCGGGCTGTTCTTGCGGCTGTTCTTGCGGCTGTGGCTCGTTGAAACCTTCTTGTTGGAAGCCTTAGTCCGGACCCGATCCTGGACATGTCACTCTCATAAGTATTGTACACCTTCACTCTCGTTGCCTCACCGCAGATTACCTTCGCACTCCTCCGGACTTTCCCAAACAAATCACCAAGAACAAATCTGCTCAAGTTTTCGATCATTCCCAATCTTGACCAAGATCCTGCCTTGAACCCTACGCGACGACAGAGACAACAGACCGGAGTTCCTCCTTGTCCTCGAGCTCGGCTAAGCACCATAGCCACCATGGCTGCTGCCAACAAACCACGGCAACCTCGCCTTCGGGCATCCTGCGACGGCTGCTTCCTCGCCAAAGTCAAATGTTCCAAGTCCAGACCCATATGCTCCAGGTGTCTCACCTGTGGCATAGAGTGTCGTTATTCGCCGTCCAGCAGAGCAGGCAAGCCGAAGGCCTCGGAGACCGCAAAGAATCAGCAACAATCAGCGCCAAACATGAATGCGACCACACCAGCGCCGAACGAGGGTGTGATGTATCCCGTCGCTGCCGGGATGCCGAGCATATACCAAGTCGAGGCGGGCTGGACAACGCCGCCGAGCAACATCGGCGAAGCTCTCAGCAGAAGTGAATCGATGTCCTCAGGCATGGCCTTTATAGGGGTCGAAAACCACGCAGCAGTGACCGTGGGGCCCAGCATGGCCGCCGACGTTTACGGCCCAAGCATGCCTTGGACCCCACCAAACGACATGCCCTCTACCTTCGCAGAGTCGCCCGTAGCAAACACATTACATGGTGTTCATCGCCGCTCTCACTCGTATGACATGGGCGAGAACGCCATGGGATGGATGGAGTCAACGAACCCTGACTTGTTGTCTTTCGGTCAAATCTCGACACCTCCAAATGTCTCAACCAATTACTTCCCCAGCCCCACAGCAACTCCGAACACGCAAACATTGCCGCCTCGACCGCAGTCCACCCCTATGACCACCACCGGAGGGTCTTGCACATGCTTCACGGTATGCCTGCAGTCTCTGCAGGCGCTTCACAACGCCTCGTCCCCTTCGCCACCTCCTTTTGATTTGGTTCTGTCATTGAACCGAAAAGCAGTGGAGGGCTGTGCTGCGATGCTAGGTACAATTCCCTCCCCCCTCTGCCAACTTGCTAGGGTCGAAGCTGACTGTTTGGTAGCTTGCACGAGATGTATGAGACGCTCCGGCACACATACCGCAACTATGCTCCTCGCAACCGTCCTCGGCACCATCACGGCATTCTACAAGAGTGCTTCTCAGTCG
The DNA here is from genome assembly GCA_026120015.1 of Dendrostoma leiphaemia. NCBI lineage: Eukaryota > Fungi > Ascomycota > Sordariomycetes > Diaporthales > Erythrogloeaceae > Dendrostoma > Dendrostoma leiphaemia. Next base: position 106,090 of record JALRMF010000038.1, on the reverse strand, counting down.
TATTTCAACCAAGAGGCCCCTCCCGATCACGGTACTGCCGCGGATACGGTCTCAACGTCACCCATCTCACCCAACACTGTCATCGTGTCGGGGCTGGGAGTCAGTCTTGGTGCATACACCGTCAATCTCGAGGACAGCAGGTGGCTGGAGCTCGAGATCCTGGCACGGGAGCTGCGGAAGCTGGAGGAGGTCTACCTGAACTTCCAAGACGTCTGCGGCGAGCTCTCCGAAGACCCCGAGGTCAGCAAGGCGATGATCGGCTACCTCGGCCAGAGACTTGGTTCCACCATGCAGGTCGTCTCGCACCGGAAAGAAGACATGGGAATTTCGTGAGGGCGATTGGGCGGGGCAGACCTGATCCTGCGGCGATGATGCGAGTCCCCGACGTGCGCACAATCACAACCGTGCACGACAGGTTGCCCGATTTGCCTCACCTGGGACTTTTGTCTGCTACCGACCTGACACAACAGCGATGGGGCTGCTTCGAGCTGCCCTCGGTGACCTGGATAGGTGCATTTTGTACTCATTGAATTCTTCCTCGATCCAGCATTTGATTTCAAGGACCCTCATTTCACGCAGCTTGAAATCTTTTTTTTTTTTTGTCTCCCAGGCGTCGAAAGGAGCACCAGGACGGACTTCTTCTTGTTTGGTGTTGTCAAATGGACATTGGTCTCAAAGACATCAGCCATACGCACGCAGTCATGGCGAACAAACACAATTCGATACCCTCTCCTTTTGAAAAGCAAATGCAGCTCCGTTCACCCGCCTGTCTCAGGCTGATCAAGACTTGGATCGACAGGGGAGGAATAGGGTCTACGGAGTGTCACATCGCTGCCGTCCGAGCAAACACGATAGGCACGAGACGAAAGCGGGAAGATCACACAGCGTATGACGGATACGTCGGCGAAATAGGTCCAGGCCGTGCCACGAGGGCACGAAGGAGCGTGGTGGGCGCTTGAGCAGCCCTACGACTGGGATGAAATCCCTTCTATCACTGAATGATACGCCTTTTGGAGCTTGGGCTTGTTTCCTGTACACGACCAAGGGAAAACCACTGGCTGGCTTTACGAGGTATGATTGTGTGTGTGGGATTTCATGGCATTGGATGGTCCCAGACCGAAGGTCCTTTCTGTCGAACGCGAGAAGCGGCCCCTGAAGTTGGGCCCGCGCATTCTTCGAGCCTGCCCGTCGTCTCTGACGATGCACGGCAGAAGCTCCCATGGGTTCAGCGTCAGCGGCAGTGTCTGCCAGACGGGCGGGTTCGGCGATGTCACGGGTGTCGCCAAGTTCTTATTTGGAATCTGTACGTCTAGTCCTAGAGTAACGGGGCTGACCGTGCGAAATCGTCATTGACTTGGGGAGATACACACAGCCGGATTGTGATCTTGCACTGCACCATCTATTGCCTACAAGCCGCGTGAAAAGCAAATGCGACGCCACCGCAATGATACAGCTCCATTTCTAGAAGGGTTGACGACTCTCCATACGCATCTTTACTCGCGACATGCCCGGGCGGCCCTCGCAGCCTTCCCCCCCCCCACCCCCCTACACGAGGTCAACAATTTTGCGGCTCTCTCCCTAGCCCTGCCGACGAAGCTGCCGAAAGCTCCGCGAAAAGGGCGCCAGGGGACGTTGGCGCGAGGCGGCCGTTTCGAGGCTTGTGGCCCCAGATTACATCATGGCACCCTGGTATAAAGTGGAGATGTCGGAGTGCCCTGGTGGCGCTAGGAAACTCAAGGTCGAGGCTAAGGGTCTTCAGGGCGGAACGAGTCCTCTCGGCCCGCAGAGGCACACTACATAGTACCCAGTCCCTACTAGGGTTGGCGTGTTTGGCCCAGCCCGCCGGGTGAGGCGGAATCCCAGGCCCCCCCCCCACATCCCAGGGGACTGTCGCCCCAAAGCACGCACCTTTATCGTAAATAATTTTAGAGCAGACGCAAGAAGAGAAATAGCTCCCGTCGTTCCCGGTACTCTGGCCGGCTCCCCATGTTGTCGCTGTGATTTGACCACGACCTAGGGTGATATCCCGTGCCCATCCCAGATCTTGACAACGGCACGTCGTATTAAGATTTAGATGGACCGCTTCTGGAACACGAGCATGTTGAACGGTTCACTGGCGATGCAACTGACGGTCCACACGATTCGGATTCCTACATCCACCGGCAGGTCGTGACAGCGGGTAGCTGAAGTCTAGACTAGCATAGACGATGCCGTTGATTCAGATTGCTGAGCACAGTCAGAAGCCACAGGTCCCGAGACTCTGGTCTGGTGGGCCAGGTAAGTAGTACGTCCGAGAAAGTGTCTTATCAGTGGGCTAGTCCGTGACGTGCACCCGGATCTTCATCGCGTTTTATGTTGCAACGGCCTGAACGGGTACTCACCCTCAGCCCCGCTGCCTTGTTGACACCACGATAGGAGTGACGTTGCGAAAGCGACAGGGCTGCGATGGCCCTTCACCGAACGACGTCGTAACCGCATTAGGTATCCCGTCGGGCCATCCAGCGGGTGCCGGGAGGTGGGCCTCAAGTGGGAGCGCTGCTGGGTTGTTGGGGCCTGGCCGCAGAGATCAGCCCAGGGATTCCGAAGGCTACTACTACTCTACGGGCAAGCATATCTACTAGTATGTCAGCAAAGCTGTACCCGTTCCTCTTGGGTTCCCAGGATCTTGCCTTTCTTCCGTTACTGTCTGGCTATGGTTCGTCGCGGAGCGCACACCAAGTTGTGCATGTACAGCGCCGGTGAGGAAGATCTAGTAGTATTGTCAGCTGCCAGGCTGCAAGCTGAAGCTCGGGAGCTCCCCCAGGTTGGTGGCGGTCGCGGTCGAACTTGAGTGATCGGCGTGCCAGTTGTGATCAACAAGCACAGGCTGGCGGTCCTTTATCCCTGCAGAAGTGATCATGCTGAGCAGCACTCACCGGGTACAAACAAGACCGTGTACTACTAGTATTGCCTCGAAATTCTCCCATCTTTCGTAGCGACAGAGCAAATAGTGGGCCTGCTCTATATTTGCCCCGGGGCAGATTCCTTGCTTCCCACAGTATGTTCGACTTCAACCTGGTCGATCCCGCGACTGGCGAGTCAGTTGCATACAAGTAGTTCGGGATCAAACCTAGCGGCTGGGATGTGAGGTGTCGATCAAGGTATGGATCAGGGATATAATGCGGAGATGAATTGTCGACAACCCTGCTATTCTATTGCGAACAGAATACCGGGACGCAAAGTCGCTAACTCGTAGCGGGAACCTGGTTACCGTATTAGTTGTAGTTGAATCTTCCAGACCAGGTTGGAAAGGAACCATGATGCAGATGCCGGGGAGAAGGGAATAGTAAGTTTTGAAGCAGCAACACATTGGCAACATCCGCTCCAGTGCCCTAATAGACAAATCCAGCGGTGACACAAGCAAACAACGATACCAATACGCCCCGTGAAGCTGAAGGGTTTCTCCTCTACGCCGTCAAGATCCGCACTTCGTCATGAACTATGGCCCGAGGGTCAAGCTTCACCCGGTCCCATACACATCTCATCGTATCAGACGGTATCAAGGCAGCGGCCATAAGCACCCTTGCTTCGTGCCATCAGGCGCTCGTCACACCGCCCGCAGAACATAGCCAGCTCCCTCTCGCCCCGTCGGGTAACATCCACCACAGCCCAGAGGCTAACCTGGCACACAGAGGCTGGTCCCAGACCAAGAGACAGCTCAGGCGTAATGTCCTTGGCATTTCAGACGGCGCAGCTCTGCTAAGAGAGCTCCGACCGGGGCGTTGTGCAGTGCATGTGTAAGCCCGCAGAGCGGCCCTGCCAATCTTGAAGGATGGGCATACTTACTTTGTCCGTCATGTGCTCGTCCTCAACTGTCTGCAACGATCTGAGCATCCCGCGGAAGACACCGGACCAATGGGGATATGGGCCCGTCTGCGAGAATGTCTTGGGACTCCTCTGCACATTGTGAGACCTGCATCAGTAAGTATCTGCAGTGAGAAGTACCCATGTACTCTGCTGCGGCTCTGAGTCGGCAGCCACAACGCACGATGGCATCGAGACAAGGTTGATGCCCTACTATACGCCTCAACAACGACTCCTCTGGTGTAATTCTGTAGTAGATAGACTCGTCATTATCTACGGCTGATGTCAGCACCGCCATTCTCGGAGTGTCGACCATGTTTATCGGTCCCGAGCAGAACGACTACCTGCTGCAGCTAAGGGCTGCCTGCAGATGTGCCATCTGAACTCAATCACGAAAAAGTAGTATTCCGCCGTAGTTTCGAACCTAATTTAACGATGAGTTATCACATTCAGCCTCACGACCAGCCATCGAAAAAGACTCCGGGGTCGACCGGGACATCGGATGCCCGCCTCAGTGCTCACTGTGATGGCGAGGAACTCCCCTCGCGCTACGTGACCCCATTGCTGACTCTTCGAGGCGATTCGCACTTTGTTTGGGCTGGAGAGGTGGGGCTGGAGTATCAACGCCGCGCATTGACACACATTACTTAACCCTGTGCTCGTCACATGCGTGTTACTGAAACTCGTGGAAGATGGTCAGCTTACGGGCTGGCGGGCGGGCCACTTATCTTTTCAAGCGGGCTGCCTCAGCTGGGGTAGTGTGGGGAATTTACGGAGTCGTAAAAGATGCTGCCTGGACAAGGTGTGCGTGCGTGTAAGACTGCTTTGTGCCTCGGTGGTTGGCTGCAGACAAGGCGCACCAAAGGACCTTCCAATGACTTCCAAGTATTATGTATCTGTGCTAGCATGTGTTCTAAGTAAGCAGAATCCACGGCCAAGACCCGAACCCTCGAAGGTTAATCCTCGGGAAATCATCTCGAGGTGCCTATTTTCCGAGCGGCGGTGCGGGGGCGGCAGCTGTCATCCCATCTTGAAGATTTCGCTGCAGGTGATGAGCAAGGAGTTGCGCCCCGAAAGACTTGCAGAGAGCTCAATCAAGGGTGCATCACTGGACCCTGGGCGCCAGGCGTCCTCGACCCAGTACAGTACAAGATGGAGTCACGATACATTGCCAACGACTTCTCGCCGCTCTTCGCCGTTGACGACCCAGAACGCCGCCTCAAGCAGGCACTCGAGGACATCATCACTGACCTGCCTCCCAAGGGACACTACCTGGGCGATAAGGTCTCTGGCTTCTGGTCTGGACCTACCGGGCTCGCATACCTGTTCTTGCAAGTCTCGTCATGGTTGCCGCATCTCAAGATCAACGGGCACGACGCCTTGGCCTGGGCCAAGAGGTACATGGCCGGCTCTAGGGGCGATGTGCAACTCGACTCGCAGCGATGTGGAATCGGCTGTGAGAGGTTGGCCTACGATGCTGTCCAGATATGCATCAGCAAGGATCTGGACCTGGTCAGAGCCTTCACGGCCAGGATTCCGGACATCGTGAAGGGGCAGAACCATCCGGATGAGCTTCTGCATGGACGAGCCGGGACATTGTACCTGCTGCGCATGATGCGTCATTGGGTTCCCGAGAGCGCCCCGCTAGTCGAGGAACCGAGACGCGCAGTGTCAGAGGCAATTCTTGCCGACGGGACGGAGTGGAAGTGGCATGGGCGGCGCTACCTGGGCGCCATCCACGGCGATATTGGGATTGTTACACAGCTCGTTCTGGCGGGATCGTCGACATCTCACCTTGTGACCGAGAAGCTAGTCGAACTACTCGATATGCAGCTTCCAAATGGCAACTGGCCTAGTTCCGTGGAGAAGGAACGCCACTCGCTCGTTCAGCTCTGTCACGGCGCTCCTGGGTTTGTGCACTCGCTGGTCGCGCTCCGGCCACATTTCCCAGCCCTGCAATCGAGGATAGATCTGGCCATTCAAAGGGGTCGAGATTGTATATGGGAGGAAGGACTTCTCACCAAGCAGCCATCTTTATGCCATGGACTCTTCGGCAACGCACCGTAAGCACCGCGCCCCCCGCGCCCTGGTTGTTCGCGCCTACGCTGACGTGGCACCAGTGCCCTGCCCCGCGGCTCACAAAGGGATCACTTCCTTGCCTTGGCGACGCCCGCGCTGGTCTCGCGCTTCAGGCAGAAGGATAAGCGGCTGTTCGAGCCCGCGGACCACGGCTCGAGATATGCAATTCTGGCGGGATATCTCCCTGGTGCGTCTTGGGCGTGGCTAGTCTGTGCTGATGAATCTGCTGAGCAATCACCGGGACTGATCTTCTACACCGACGTCTGACGGCTTAGCACATGGCTGGTGCTTACCCACTGCACACATCTTGCCTAAATCACGTACTGTCATTATGGCTTGAACACGTCCTGGCTATGCCACGTCGCGGAAACTGTGCGACGTCGCTGCCATGGCCCGATATCGACCCGCATAATCTGTCTGCCACATGACTTTACATACTTAACGTACTGTGCTTACAGCTGACTATCAGTGCAATGACACCTCCGTTTTGGGAGTAGCTCTCCGACGGACATCAATGGGGAAGCTGTGGTGTGTTGACAGGACGCGGCGAACTCAGTTATTTGATCAATCTGTAAGTACTGTGTCGTTCTATTATGTTCCCACGGCTGCCAGTGCCACTTGGACCGCGGATGCTTTGTTTGTAACGATGAATGGGCGCAAGCTTTCGCAGATTGCCGAAAGGCAGCGTCTGCACAGCGAAGTCCAGTGACATCGCACAGTCCGAGTACAGACCCTCGTGCTGGATTTCCCCAGTCTCCGGACATCCACTCTGTGTACACTCTGTGTACACTCCACGCCCCGCTTCCTTCAGGTTTCACCAGCAGGACGGCCGCCTTCCGTGGGGTTCGAGGCTTGCGGCTTTACCCCACCACCTTTTCTCACTGCCGGCATGTGCTGACCACCACATCATCGCAGACCGAAGAGGAGACCATGGGAAGATCGTATCTGCGGATGGGGAACAAACGCCAATTCGCGCAAGATTTGCGGCCCAAGTCGAAGCCGTCACTGCGTACACCTTTGAGGCCTTGACACGACCTCCAGATGGGCGGCATGCTTCCCCCGATTGGATAGCAACACCTGCCACGAGCTTCTTACGTGCATCGGGCTACACGTGGTGATACCTCGACGTTGAAAACGGGGGGTTTGTTCCCGTCGAATGATACTTTTCTCTATCCATGCCTTATCCAATGATGGAATGGGACGGAAAGGTGCTCTGGGCCGCCATAGATCCCAGTAATAGGTAAGCCCATATCGCGGACAGCTCCACAGCGCTGCTAGGCGATTCCCGCTAAGGCTGTGTGTGCGAAGCTGAGGACCGGCTGAGGAGGGAGAAACCTCGTTTCTTGTCATGCAAAGGGGCTGTGGTCTGAAGAGCACTCAACGAGGTAGTAGAGTCACGCCGACTGGGAGGACCTCGCATGTACCCCGGCGGTACTTGACGGGCTCCTTGCCGTCAAGTTAAAATCCCCGTGACCAAGACCGTCATGTCTTGCAGGATTCCCGGCTCTGCAAGGATTTGCACGTGGGCCAGATCCTGCCTTTGCCGGTGATAGCTTCCCGACGCGGCAAGGAGACGTTCGACATCCCTTCAAGAAGCCCGAATTTTAGGTGTGAAAAATACCGGACCACGTTGTGCGACAAGATATATTCGGCGAACTCGACGCTGGATGCACATGCGTGCGACTCGAGCAGTACCAGGCGACCGCAGGCGCTGGATCCACGACTGACGAAGTCCAGATCACGAGATTGCATATGTGCCTTGCACCTGATCCTGCAGAGCTTCCAATGGCGGACTTTGAAAGGTTACTTCTACCAGAGGTTCGGGCCCCCGGTCATCGTCCCGATCACTGATGACCTCTGCTGGGCATCCTATACAGTACGTTGTGGGACTACGATGGATTCTTTTGGATACGTAGGTAGTACATTACTTGCAAAAGTTTTCGGTGTCGTGTTCCGCTACTGCCCTCGAACGGTGAGTTCATATATTGCCCAGAAGATCTCCCCCCCCCCCCTTTTAGAAAGGCATGGATGGACTCGGAGTAGTGGAAGAAATTATTTCCGTTTCGCATTCAAGTGTGGCTGAGCGGGTTGCTACCCAAACATTACTCTATCACAATACGAAATAAGCCCATCTCTCATACTACATGCCGCCCATTTGATTATCTGCAGCAACTCACGTGTCCAGGATGACCCTTGAACACTGCTTATTCGTAGCGAACCCATTGTCCGGATCCAAGCACCGGTTTTGAGCAAGACACATGCATCTGCCGATGATTTCTCTAGACGGCATTGCCACCAGTCAACTTGATGACCTGGCCTATGGTGCACAGCAGTCAGCATGTCTCGCTCGTCTTGTACTCACGCCCAGAAGAGCGAAGAAGGAAAAGGAAAAGGCCAAACGGGGGGGGGGGGTGGGGAGACACGTACCGTTGATCCACTCGCCCTCGTCGCTGCAGAGGGTGAAGACGGCCTTGCCGATATCCGCAGGGGTGCCGACGCGCTTGAGCGGGCACATGCTGGCCAGCCCCTTCTGGATGGTCTCGATGGGCATGCCCTTGTACCCGTTGGGGACGTAGTGCCAGGCGTTCTCGTCGAACATGTCGGTCTGCACGCCGCCGGGGGCGATGGCGTTGACGGTCATGCCCTTCTCGCCGCAGTCGACGGCGAAGGCGCGCGTGAAGCCCTCGATGGCGGCCTTGGAGCCCGCGTAGAGCGCGTGGTTCGGGATGCCGCCGATGCTGGCGGCGATGGACGAGGTCAGGACCAGGCGGCCGCCGTGGCGGCAGTGCTTGAGGGCGTTCTGCGCGACGAAGAACTGGCCCCGGCAGTTGAGGTTGAACACCTGGTCGAAGAGCTCGGGCGTCACGTCGACCTCGGGGCACCAGACCTCCATGCCCGAGTTGGAGATGACGAAGTCGATGTAGCCGAAGTGCGAGACGGCCTTCTCGAACAGCTCGGAGACGGAGGCCGGGCTGCTGATGTCGGCCTGGATGGCAATGCTCTTGGAGCCCACCTTGGCGAGCTCGGCGACCGTCTCCTCGGCGGCCTTGGAGCTGCTGCTGTAGTTTATAACGATGTTGGCGCCGCGTTTCCCCAGCTCGAGCGCAATTCCCTTGCCGATGCCTCGTCCGGAGCCAGTAATCAGGGCCACTTTGCCCGCGAGGGGGCGGGCCGGGTCGTACGAGGATGTGGATGTGGATGTGGATGTGGAGTTCAACATGCTATCAACCGCTGAGGGAGCCATTTTGAGTCAAATCCGTCAATTTGCAGACGCAGGAAAGAGTGAATCCGGTGGTGAGAGGGAATGAAGTGCTAGTAACAAACTTTGAAGGGAAGCGTATGCCAGTCGCTCTCGATTCTGAAATGATTCCTTTCGCTCGAGTATATAAGGCACCCTTCGGACAATCCGACCACCTCAAACAGTCCGGAGGCGGCCTGGACAGCTCCGTAGTTGGGGAAACGCTCGGCGTTGCGACGAGGCCGGCTCTGTGCTAAGTATCGGAGGCCGGCCGGGAGCTCCAGTGGACTTTCTCCTCCGACAGGCGCCCCACACGAGTCGTGTCTAGATACTCGCACGTCTTCTTTTTTTTTGTTTTGTTTATTATTATTTTTTTTGTTGGTGTAATTGGTGAAATAAGACCAACATAATCAACTCACCACTTGGGCAATCGTTCTGCAATCAATACCACTGCAAAAATCAAGCCTACACAGGTTGTCTGGCGTGCACGGGTGGGGATCTCTCCCCCACCGGAAGTCCGGCCACACGGGTTGGCGGTTCAAAAAAAAAAATGAAGAGCAGAGGCCAGAGCTGATTACCTGACGCCCATGCGTTATTACCTAACGTATCAGATGCATTGGGCCCCGTCGGTTAGTCGCGGTTAGCTGAAGTCGAAGTCCTTGATTGGAGCGGGCAAAGACCGCAGGGACCGAGGATGCCGAGTTTCGCCGATGTGTCCAGACGCTTGCTCAACACTGTCTCCGTCTGGCCCTCGAAGTCGCGCCAAAGACGGCATGGCCTCGATACTATGTGCCGTCTCCAGCCCCGAGGCAATTTACCGCGCCATTTGTCGCATCAGCGACGGGAAGTGTAATTAATGACAGAGTGTGTTGAGCATCATTGCGGTTAGTCGCAAAACCCCCCTTCTGCTCATGTCTCACCAGTCATCATCACGCCAGTCGATCAAACGGGATGCAAGAGTGCAAGATACCTAGCACAGAGTTTGGTGATGCACGAACAGGTGAGAACTTTCGTATACCTAGGCGACCACGTTTGGTTTTCTCTCATTGGGCCATCAATTGTAAACAGGTCACACTAAGAAACGCTGCACCGGTTAACATGGTCCTGGCCATGACGAGATTGGCCCGGCTAATGTTGATCATTTTTCAATAATAGAAGTCGCAGCCTGGCCGATCTGTTCAACGGTCTGAATTGGTCACATCGATCTAGGTACCTGTAGGAAACGCATGCTGCAGGGACTACTACCAGGCAGTCCAAATTATACTGTGTGAAGCATCATACAGGCTGCAGGCTGCAGGCTGCAGCACACAAAGTGACCATGTCTGACCATGTAAGCAAAAACAGGCCGTCTTCATACACTACATGTGTAGACAATACACTTATAGCCAGTCTAATTACACCTTCCAATGACACATGCCGCGTCAAGATCGATCCTTTCGAGGCAGCCCGGCGTCAGCCAGACTCTGCAGCATAGGCCCAAGAGTCTGCACAACGATGCATGTGACACACCCAATCGCAGACCATGCTCCATTAGACATATCGAGTCAGGAATATGGAATCAAGATTCCACCATCTTGAGCACAGCCTGTCCGTGTGCCCTATAAACTCAAGGATGACGAGAGACATTGCAAAGATGCCGCCACAGCAGGTCGTGTCGGTCCAAGGGCCCCGACCACCCGCTGAGGCTACAATCGATTCTCCGGCACTACCGTGTATTGCAAGCAGTTGACTCCGCCTTGCCCTTATGCAGGTCCTCACAACCCCTCAAGGGATTCGAAATCAACATATAAGCTAGATGGTGCGTCTCGGTTCCGGAACCAATCAAGATTCTAGCTTGGTTCAATGTTTACAGCGCCCGGGGAGAACCTCGAGAGGCTGAGAATTCGTGCTGATTTTGCAACGTCATTGAATGCTTGTATGCCCTGATCCATGTGCATGTGAACAGCCCCATTCGTTGAAGTCACATAGGTGCCAAGGTAGGTGCCAAGGTAGGTGCCTAGGTAAGTACTTACACAAGTACCTAGTCGAGATCGCGAGGGCATCTATCGGTTGGGATTGCAAAGGCTGGCGAGATCCCTGCAGATCCCGCATACCGCATCGGGAAAGAGGGCAGGTCATTGCAAGCTGTGATTCGATGCCTGTCGTCGACTGGGGACCCCGGTCTACACCCCACAGCTTTGCTTCCCAGGGATTCTGGCGCTGATGCATCGCGATGCTAGCCACAGGAGTAGTTCTTACCCTCAGCAACGTGGAGCCACGAGATTTGCTGCGTAGCTGAAATCTGGGCACCGCCTCGGGATGCAGTGCACCTGACTGCGGCCACTGCTCTGTGCACCCGACTGAGCCGACAGGCTGAGGGGCCGCTGAGCTCCAGCGCTGGTTGCTCCACCGCACGCCGGCCCACCCTTGTCGGCCGCTGTCGACATCTGGTCAGCTATGTGTGCGAGGAGAATGAGGCACATGAATCCTGATGCAAGCTTAATCCAGTACCTCTGGGAAATCATGTGCACAGGGCGCGGCGGGGTCACGCACCAGTGCTCAGGCCTTCAGGTGGTTTGGAGGTTTCAAAGTGCCTCGACCTGCGCTGGTCGGACGTCTGCAATATGCGAGGCTTACTTACCCTTGGGTTGCCTTCCTATCACGATGCCCTCTGGATAAGCGCACCTCTGATACATCCCAGTTTCATCCATTGTTCGGAGGAACTCATTTATGGGCAGACAACTTGGAAGACACAAGACAATTGGGCAGCCAGCAATATAAATAGTTGCCGGGCCACGGATCTACTTGACCAAAAGCTAGCAGACCTCAGAAAGCCAATTCTTGTTCATGCGTCGATAAAAGGGTAATATGGTTTTGGTCTAGGCCTAAATGTTGATCGCTGGTCCCGTAAACTCTCATTGACGGTCGTTCATCCGCTATACCCCCCAAGACGCCGATCAATGAAAAACACCTAGGTACTCCCGTCTAGAGGATCCTGGATATCCAAACCTTCATGTCAATCAGATCCGCTCGCGCCGTGCAATGTCGTAAACCTTGAACCATCCGATCCTGTCAAAACTGATCACCGCACGGCAGAGCCAACCCCAATCGAGTCCAGGCTCCAGTTGCCCGCCAGCGTCACCAGCTTCCTCTTGATCCCGTCCCCGATGCGCGTGCTCACGCCACTTTCGATGATCTTGATGCCCAGGTCCAGGACGTCAGCGGGGTTGTCCAGACCCACGACCGTGCCGTCGGCCTTGGTGAGGACCGCGGTCCCATCGCCACCCCACAGGTAGGCGATGACGGCAGGGTCCTCGGGCGTGAGCTGATCCACGGCGACCCTGCCCGGCGGGCAGGCCGGTGATCCCGCGGCGGGGCTCTCCCCGCCTGCGTCGCCCCCGCCCGTGCGCGGCTGCTGCTGCTGCTGCTGCTGCTGCTGCTGCGACGAGGTCTTGAAGCTTGGGTCCAGCCGCCCGAGCCCGTCCGTCCACATTACCAGCGTCACGCGGTACAGCGCCGCGCCCCACCAGCTGGGCTGCCTGGCCGCCGGCAGGCCCCGCAGCCACCTGAGGACCTGCCCGCAGTGGAAGATGGCCTCCTCGCGCTGGTAGATGCACCTCTTGTGCCGGAGGCTGAGCTCCCAGTAGGTGGGCCCGCCGGCCTCGAAGCCCTCCCTGCGGGCGAGCCGCTCGATGTCTGGGAAGCTGGTCACGGCGTTCAGGGAGATGAGATGGTAGAGCACCAGGTTGCACTTCGTAACAGCGCAGTCTGGATCGGCCTTGTTCATGGTGATCACGATGCCGTACCACTTCTGAAGCAGAGACTGGACTTCTTCCAGGCGCTGATGAGTGGATGCTTTGGTGACTGTGCGGGCGCTCGCGCGGCGAGGGCCGAGGATGTCGGAGAAGCAGGAGAGCATTTGCCGCAAGTGGCAGAGTAGAGCCTGAAGGGGATGTAGAAGAAGGCGCATGTGCTTTGGCCCGAGACTCGACTGACGACGCGTCAGGTTGTCATGGAGGAAGTCTTGAAATAGGTCATAGAGGGATGGTGTCAGAGACGGCGTTGTAAGGAGATGTGGGTTGACGTTGGTGGTACATCCGTAGGTGGATTGAATGCCAGAGAGCCATTGTTTCGAATTTGGTGCGAGCCAGAGGCTGTTAGGTCCGGGAAGGGGGCAGTTGAGGTCGGATATGGAAAGTATGGGATTTGTGTCGTGGAAGAGGCTCAATTCGAGATCAACCATGACCCAATTGTAGACGAGTCTGTATTGGGACTGTCAGTCTGTCATTCTTTCAAGTTGCCTGCGGGGTAGCTTTTACCTGTTCTGAGATTCACGGTGCATCCAGGCCCTCCACTGTAATTCGGTACTGGTGGAGTCGTTGAAAGTCGGAATCATTGACGGCTGCGGCTCCAGCATGCCGGCGTGTTTGAGCATCTATCGAGGGTCAGTAACCATTACCAGAGACGGGCTTCCAGTCTCGAGTCGACTCACCGAAAGATACATGCCACGCTGTCCCATGGCGATGTCCATCTGCCACTTGTCACCGCTCCATGCCCCAAGGTGTGTGAAAAGTAACGCGCATCTCAGCGCGATGGGATCGGCCGACAGCTCAACGTCCTTCTCGATGATGTCGAACAGTGAGATCCGGCTGGTCTCCGTCAGCCCCGCGGAGAGGTACCGCGCCTCCTCCATCGGCACCGCGGCGGCGCCCTGGGCAATCATGAGCAGCACGAGCAAGGTCGATGCCTGGTTGTTCTGCAGCATCTCGTTGGGGTCGACGCGCATCGCGTGCGCCAGCGGGTAGTAGTCGGCGAGACTGCGCACGTAACTGCTGAGAAAGTACTCGAGCACCTCGTTCGGCGGCAGCATGATGAAGTTGAAGGCGCCGCCGGGACTGGTGTATCCGGATCTCCCAAAGGCCCCGGAACCGCCCCTGTGCACGCCCAGGGCCTTGTGCAGGAAGCTCTGCGTGATGGCCGTCATCTTGTCGCGTGTTCGCGAGCTGATGGGCACGACGTTGGGCCGGGGCGACTCGCTGCTGCTGCACTGGCTCAAGTACTTCTCCAGCGAGTCCCATGTGCCTTCCTGCTTGCACTTCTGCTCCAGAGCCTCCAGGTGCACAATAGCTGTCCTTGGGCAGCCGGCGGAGAAGGTAGGGGGGTTGCATCTTGCGAGGGGCCACGAGTTCTCGGCCGCAACGACGACTTCGAACTCTGGGATTACTGTGGTCTTGGTCGTGCACATTGTCATGTCAATCGTCTTCATGGGCTCGAACTCTGCTGCCGACATGATGCTGGTCCCTCTGGTATGCGATGAGCCGCTAGAGGAGGACGTTGCCAGCGGCTCGGAGCTGCAAGACACATCGCTGAAGTCGGAGAAGGCTGGCATGCCCGCCATGTCCGTGCGTATGTTCATGGCACTCGGGTAGAGGTCGGGCCCCATGTCCATGGAATAGTCTGGCCAGACGAGCAGGTCCGAGTAGCACGGTTCCGGCGAGACAAAATCATTGCCCAGGTGGACGAAGTCGGCCATCATGTCCAATTTCGAGGGAGGCGACGCGAAATCGGCAGCGTTGAAGTGATGTTGTTCTGGGGACGGATTATGCTGAGGGCTCGTGTACAACTCTGGGTCGACTGATGCCATAGGCTCGCTTCCTGGTGAGACGTCTCCCTGCGACGCGGACCTGGAAAGGGTGTGGTCAAGCCTCATCACGGCGGGCGGTATTGGTGATAGCTGGGTCCTCTGCGCTCCTGGCATGAGCTGGTTGTTCAGCGTGTTGCTCGCCTGGGCGGCCCTCGCGGCAGCTTTTGACGACCGGCGTGCGAATCTTGCGGCGCAAGGCAGGTTCTTCTCAGCACAGCGGCTGCAAGGTACCCTCTTGTCGCATCCTGTCTTGGCATTTGCGCAGTTCTGGCACGCTATGGGCGTCCTGCCGGCCACCGTGGGAACTCCACCTGGAAGGGGCTCCATCGGATCCCTGGCTTCATGATATGTCGAGTGATGTCTCTGTAGCAGGTCTCTGCGAGAGTCCGGCCCGGTCAGCTTGAAGGTCCCGATGAGGGAAGACCTTTGCAGAACTTATCTCACCTCCGAGCAAATGAAAGCTGGCAAGCACTGCAGCGATGAGGCTTGACATTGGTATCTTGACAAGATTAGTGAAGGGCTGAGGAAAGTCAGGAGGGGGGAAGTTGATGGGGAAGCTCACGGCTGGGTATGTGCCTTTCGAGATGCTCTTTGCGGGTGAAGCTCTTCCCGCAGTACGCGCAGAAGACCATGGTGGCACGAAATTTCCCGGACGGTAAAGTAAGAGGTTGCGTAAGTGTTGACGAGGAGGAAGTGGAAAGGCGCCGTCACGGATCAAAGCAGTGGTGGATACTGTGACCAGCGCGGTGTAAAGTAAATGCAGAGCTTCTGATCAGGAGCTAAGTGCGAAGATGGTTATCATGGAGAGGGCAAGGACACGGGACTATCCAAGAGACGGAGCGTCATGAATATTAAGAGCTGTCGAAGAGGATTGGGGACGATCTCTCCTCAGACATCCAAGTTGGGAAATGACAAGTATTAGACAGCGTCCCGTTGACGAGCTGTCAACCTCGCACGGTACTTTGTCCTGAGGTGAGATTGGAAGGAGACGAATATGGGATGGAACTCGAGCCGACACCACATCGGGAAACTGTGGGAGATACTCATACAGATGAGTGTTCTATTTTCAAAGCGGTATATGCAATCATTTCATCTGTGCAGCAACGATTCCAAGCCAAAGGGCGGCAGAGGACAAGAACCCCTGCCCCGGCGCGCTGAGGTCAGAATCATGATGGGCTAGGGAAGTAATAAGTACCGGTTGTACTAGTATGATCTGCGCGGTTGGCTCTGGAATAGTCGGCGACTGTAGATTTTGCGCAGCGGCGGAAATATAGACCAGGGATCCGGCGCTAGCACGGGCACAAGACGAAGCCGCTCGCAGATAGGAACCATATACATACAAGACCAAGGGACGGTGCGGTACCAAGTACCCGGAAAGCCTAGTTCGAGCCTAGAGAACCGTTCTGCCCCTCTGTGCAATCTCGATACCGACATCTTGTACCGTAGCATTCGCGTCCTCACAGGCGCCTCGCATGGCGGCATCGCTATTGACGCCGGCCTTACGAATTACCCCCCCCCCCACCCCCCAAGACAAGACCACCTGGGCAGGCGCTGTGCTTTGACCTAGTACTGCGCGGGCCCCACCATTCGACTGAGTATACGAGACGTGTCACTGTAGCACCTATGGGGCCAGTTGCACAGACTTCTTCTGTAGGTACTTTGGAAACAAGGTCGGCGATCTACGAAGGCCCCTCGAGCCTGGGGCCAAACGTGTGTCCATGACTCCCGCGCCGATCCCTGATGCTGATTGCTGAAGGAAGTCAACCCAACTTGCCACTGAGCCCTTTGGGAATTTTTGTGCGAGTCGCCGCGATTTTGGGTTCAACCCACCCGATCCAGCGAGCCTTCCATTTGCCAACACTTGGGACGAGAAGCCATAAGCTGTGCCACAGACGGGCAATGCACGTCCCGACAGCAGCATGCCATGGTGAGAGTGACGGGTTCTGAGGATCTCATTTAGCGGAATGCGACGAACCCGTTCTATGGGAAGTATGCTGAGCTTTTGGGTGGCAATGATTCAGCACAACGGGCGTTCATTCTCTGGCGCGCATCTCGTCGGCAAAAGGATGAGAACGGTTGCAATGCTGCTACAGTGCACGAAGCATCAGAACCTGTCGAGACCGGGATGTCCCTGAGGCCCGAGGCTCTGTAGCAGGCGGCTTTTAGTGCTTCGCCGCCAGCTTCTACGCTGCGTGATCGAAAGAGACACGGTGACCCTTCAAATCAGCTGAGGAAAGACGTGTATCAGGGCCTGCAGGAGGACGCACTGGGCCCGAGCTACTCCCGACTCCCATGTATCAGGACTTGCGTAACTCGGTCCTGGGTTGTATGTGCTGCGCATCGTGACGGTGCTACGGCGGAAGGGAAATCGATTGTGCAATACCTTGGTACGTGCATCGTTCCTGCAAGGCTCGGCCCTCGTGTCAATCTGAAAATGATCTGCGCGGCTAGCCTGCCATGTAATGCAGCAAGGCCTCTTCGCCAGGTCCTTGCTGGCGCGCCCGACTTTCCGGGGACCGACGAATGCCCCGCCCCAGCGAGGCTCACGCGCCCATCATCTTGTCAAGAAGCGGCTTGTGCTCAGAATATTGCCCCATCAGGCGTAAACGAGTTGCTGGTCGAGTCGGTGGCCCGTACTGTGGAAAAGTGGGAAGGACATCATGCGTCGTCTCGTCTCCTGTGCCCGGGTTTTCCATTCCCGGCCCAGCACAAGCATAGGACAGATGCGAGGTCGATCCGGTTCCTGCATTGCGCGATCCAAAGAAGTCTGGCCAATTTTGTTCCTTCGCTGGTAGACGTCGCCGTAGGCGGCTGCGTGGGTACCCAGCCAGGTACAGTACTCATCTGCACGGGATTTCATACGATCTAGGAAAGTCTTTCGTCGTTTGTTGTCGGCGAGGCGCAGCAGACCCGCTGGCTTGCTCTGTAGGGCTGGACCACATCTGACTTCATCTTTTAAGGTGACACCAAACCGCGCGGGGCCGTCGGCTCCCAGCGAGTCAAAGTCCAAGGTCAGAGTCTATCTCCCCACCCCCCCCCCCTCCCACCCAACTGCAACGAACCCAAACCTCCTCACGATGGCTGATGCTACCCCAGACGGTGTTGTATGCATCTGTACGTTCGTATGTATGCCCGCTTCAGCCGGGGGACTCCATGATGACCCGCGTACTGTAAAAGTTGTCAACGTTGCTACGCAGCTTGCCGGCTGGGGCTGATTGCTTCACTTGGCGAAGAAGCACAGTTGACACGATCCAGAACTTAAAACAGCTGGCAATTTCGAGAAACAGCAAAACGATAACCCAGCCTCTGAAACTCATCATATTCGCGCGTTGACATGTCAGACCAGCGTAGATCGTCCCGGACCTTGGCATGTCAAACCGTTGACGACGATCTTGGAACCTTGGCTTGTTCACACATGAACATTGTAACCTTCATGACAGGTGCAGGATGCATCGCCGTCAACGGTGCCGTACAGCCACCTCGATCTGGCTGGCATGCACTCCAGTCTGATATCAAAGGGGGTTGGTTATTCCAGCCGCACTCGATCTGGTAATGATGCAACTTGGTGACCCTTCTTCCTGCCTAGCCTCAGCGATACCGGGCTGCTCAAAAACATCTCAAGTGTTTCCGAAGCAACATAGGGTCTACCTAGGTAGTGACCAAATGTTGGCATTCCGTCAGCCGAGCGTCGTCCGAACCTTGAACAACCGGGGTGAGAGCGAGGTGGCGCAGCCCCTTGAAGAAAGAAAGAAGGAAGGGAAAAAAAAAGTGGAGGTTACTTACAGTATAGCGCCCGAGCTCCAACCCTGAGTATCATCAGCACAGGGCTGAAGAGTCGTAGTCGGCCAAGCTAAAACTTCGTCTGTTGTCGGCCGCCCGCTGGCCACGCTTCGGCCATACTACTACAATCGCAACATTCCTTCCACCAGGGCTATTCCTCGAGCAGGACGTGCCGGTGGAGTCGCTCGTCTCGCCAGGTGGTCCAGCCTACTTGCCCACTAATAAGTAATGCTGGTAGATACCGCGCTGCCCAAGCGTCGCTTGATAAGCCCGACCTGGAGCGTTTGTCAGACCGGTCGGGTCTGGGGAGAGGAGAGTTGATCAATCCACCAGCAGCGCACCCACGCACCCAAGCCAAGGCGTCGGGCGCGGCGCGTGGGTACGAGGCAGTCCAACAAAACCGAGCGATGCAGCAGTAGTGCAGGCCACGGCCGTCGGGGCTTGTCGAGATAGCGTCCCCCCGAAATGGCCGTCGCGGGCGCCGTATCGCGTCGAGTCGGGGCGTCGCTCGGGCCCAGAAGCACGCCCATGCCACACGGTACGGTACCTGAGAGTACAACAGTACAGTACACACGACATGGCCGGGTGGGCTTTTCGTTAGAGTTCTCACGGGGGGGCCGTGGAACGAGGCTAGCGTGGGCAGACTTGGGCCGGGTTCGTTTCAGGCCGGCGAAGCCCGCGTCGAGCCCAGCGGACGTTTCACCTGAACTCTTCCTTTGCCGCGTTGGGGCTCTGTCTGGAACCTGTCACTTGAAACTTTTCAACGGAATGACAGCCGTGCCAGGGCCACATCAGCAGAATCCCCCCCCCCCCTACCGGTATGTCAAAAACGACAAACGACCCGCTGCCAATCCCATGGCTTGCCAATTCGGGAAATCCATGCCCGAGTTTCTCAATCCGGGGCCGTCCATTGGCGCCAAGTAGCAGCAGACGTCCGGGCATTGTCCTCGTCCAGCCCCCCCCATGCGAGAGGCGTACGGCCACTACTGCCGGCAGATCCCTGTGCTACAACAGGAACTGACGCAGTGCAACCGCGGGCGAGTGGGATGGCTGAATGTTTTCTTGTTGATGACGGACAAGTATTGCGAGGTTTCGGGCGTGCACGGCGGCACACCAACGCGACACCTCGCCCGGAGGGCCGAATGGGGGGGGGGGGGGAGGGCCAGTGGGACTATCCCACGCCCAAAACCTATCCCAAGGTTTTTTTCGGACGAAGCCACGGCGGGCCGAAGTCTGCAGACATGCAGACAGGCGCGTCATCCTCACTTTTCCGTCACACGACAGGAACCGCGCCTGTGTCCAAGAGAAACCTGACACTGTCTGCTTCTTCAGATGAGGCGCGGGGGGGGGGGGGCGCTGTCTGCGTTTGACCATGAGCCAAGTGCTTACCGTCCTCACTAGGCAGCCGGCGTTCTCGTCCTGCGCCGCACGCGCTGTGTAGCAGGAGCTGAATGCTCGCGGCTGTCAAGCGGCCGCCGATGATGATGACGACGACGACGACGACGACGACGAAGGCTGTGGTTGAAAACGCCATCTCGATACCATCACCGCATGACTCCCAAGGTTCTCAGCCAGTTGTGGAGCTGGTGTCGTTGGGTCACACCTAGGCACCCAGCCGCAATACCTGACATGGATGCATTCTCGAGGTGGATTCTGGTATCAGGAATCATCTCGTGGTCTCCACCATGATTCCACATCCCCACATTCTCTTTCTCGTCACATGATCGTTGCTTCTGCTCAGCTTCTCAGTGGAAGCTGCCGCCTTGTCTGTCACAAGCCTAGCCAAAACGGCAAGTTGGATTCTCAAAATCAAACAAGAAATTTTCTCGTGTCACTCGATGGAATCGAGAAAGAAGATGTTCAAAGACGATCGAAATCATGCGGTGTTGAGAAAGCCCGGAATATTGTAATTGGGACTATCGAGGACAGATGGACTCCTGATACAACTCATGCTTTGAGATTCCGACTGTGTCTTTAGGAAGATAGCGATCCACTTATTTGAGGTCTGAATTTGAGCAAGTCGAAGGCCAGGCAGTGTTTGTTGGAACTTCTCCTTGATTGTCGCGACCGTCACAGGACCTGCTTCGATTTCGGACGTCCATGGCCCTAATGGTGTCCGTACGGAGTTCCATGCACACAGACTCTCCGTGCCATCTTCGTCCTACTAAGGCCGTCTCCTCGTAGCGTTTGGTAGCAAAGTCCCAACGTCTTTGGACTGCTTAATACTGCCGAGGCTACCTAGATACCCTTCTGTTGTTGTTCTTCGGACATGGATTGCCGCTCAAGTCTGGGCCCTTGACGGTCTCGGACGTGTGGACCTTGTTATTCTAGAACATAATCGGGGTCAACCAGCTTCATGTTGATAACTCTTCGGCCAAAGCTGCCGGTCGGACGTGATGCTCGCCTCGTCGTTCTCCCCAAGATGGGTGGGGGTTTGTCCGTCTCTATACAGCCACTTGGCACTTACCAGAACACAAGAACGCCAATCAATCTCCGGAATTGCCTAGGCCATACCTACTCGCCTGAACTGCCTAGGTGTTGCCTAGTCCTCATACGAGACAATGACGTCCTGCTGGGCTGGAATCTGGTGCTACAATTCAACATTTCCCAAGCAACCTAGGCTCTTCAGATAGACATCGATTTCGTGAAACGAGAGACCATCTTAAAAAGGCCTACTACTGAACTCTATAACATGGTATGAGACTTCCAACCATTCAGAAGTCTGTGGCCACGGCTTGGTCTTCTCAGAACATATCGAAAGAAGGGCCGTGAACGATGGCAAGGTCTACAAAACGTCTTATTCATTGTACGCCTCCTGTGCCTGGGACCGTGAATTTCAATAAACCAGCACCGTGTAGTCTTCGGTCTACTTCTCTAGTCTCAAAGTTGTGATCACCATGTACCCACTTGTATCGTATACCGGGGTCGGAGTCCGGCCTTCCTGTCCGGACCGATACGGAGAGCAACCGCCTCAGCTGCCACCAGCCGATACTTGGGGCCCAAGTCAAGTTTCGAAGTACACGCCCAACCATGCTGATGGCCCAGAGCCATGATAAGAAGGACACTACCTAGGTACTTGGAACATCTCAAGGTCAAGACAGCACTGCCATGGCCGAGACACACGCCGTTGCCCATGAGGCTCCAGACACTTGTGAATCGTGATGTCAGATTATGCAAGGCTAGGCGAACGCTCTCCCTGCAAGCGGTGAAGTGTTGATATCTGAAACGACGATGAGTACCGGCCGGGAATCGGCCGCCGGCTTCCACCGGACGATCTCTCGTTCGTCCCACCGAGACATTCACAGGGCCCGTAGGTAGTTTCATAGGTGGGGCTGACCGGTGCGTGTACAAAGGATCGCGGAGTTGGGCAACCATGTGCTGAAGCCTTGTTGAAT
Source organism: Dendrostoma leiphaemia (assembly GCA_026120015.1). NCBI lineage: Eukaryota > Fungi > Ascomycota > Sordariomycetes > Diaporthales > Erythrogloeaceae > Dendrostoma > Dendrostoma leiphaemia. Next base: position 84,132 of record JALRMF010000038.1, on the reverse strand, counting down.
CCACCGAGACGATGGCTCGGTACCGACGGTCGTCCTTCTCTCCCGAGGCGGAAGATAGAGCGTCTCTTCCCACGAAGATGCGTCCTAGACCGATTCTACGCAAGCTCGGCCCTTTAGAGCTCTCACACTCCGGTTGATGCGATCCGCCACTTGAGCACGTGGCCTCCTGCTGGTGGCGGTCGGTGATCGACTCGGGCGGAGGCATACATACCCAGTTACCTCGGAGACCAGCATCATGTCGCTGTCGTGACTCGGTTCTCACAGAAAGTTCTATGCAGACTCACACGGCGTGGATCGCGCCACCGACGATAATGCTTCTTTAAGCCATAAGCGGCAAGTGAACCAAAGGTTTGATAGAGGCAAGGTTGATCTGGGGGTTGGTGATAGACCGTGCGTTCCTCTACTCTCTTAGCTCATATATAAAGTGTCCTCTCTGCTCCTAAACACCCCCCCCCCCCGATACTTTCCTCTCCTTCTCTTCCTTCTCCAACCGGCTCGACGACAAAAAGGCGAACCAGGTCAACGGCTGCAAGTGACCACGACGCCCCTCAAGACGCGATCTTGACGACATACTTCACACCGCTCCCGGCCTTCTTGACCTCTCCGAACGCCTCGTTCACAGCGTCGGCCTCGAAGGGGATCGTCTTGAACGCCGGGATCTCGATCTCCCCCTCGGCCAGCCACCTGTTGAACACCGCGTACCAAGCCGTGGCAAACACGGGGTGGCCTTCCGCCCAGGCCCTGAAGCTCTTGAGGACGATCCCCTTGGCCGTGACGGCCGCCAGGTCGACCACGAACGACGAGCTGGCCATGACCAGGGTGCCGCCGGGCCTGCGGAAGAGGGACCGGGCGAGGACGGGATCGGAGCTCGCGTAGGTGACGAAGACGAACTCGAGGCCGTCCCCGACGACGGCGTGGACCTGCGAGGCGATGGGACCCGGGCCCTGGTGCCGGTCGATCACGTGCGTGGCGCCGTAGGAGGACAGTGCGGCGTTGGTCGAGGGCGACGCGATGGCGACGATGGTACCGATCCCGACGAGGCGGGCCTGCTGGACGGCGTATTTGGCCACGGCCGTGCCCCCGATGACAACGATCTTGACCGACGAGTAGTCGAACCCCATCGCCCCGGGCGAGCCAGGAAGGGGGATCCCGAAACCAAAGACAGGATCGAAGAGGCCCATGGCCGCAGTGAAGGGATTGGTACCGAGGGTCGCACCTTGTTCGTCGGACAGGTGGCCCGGGATGCGAAAGGCGAAATCTGGGTTCGCCGTGGCATACTCCTGGAGCCCGCCCGAGAGCTTGGGCTTGAGCTGCGGCGAGAAGGCAATACGGGTCCCCGCGGGAAGAGTTTCCGATCCCGACGCGACGCGGCCTGCGATCTCGAGCCCGAGGATGATTGGCAGGTGGTCGGCGATGCCGAAGAGACCATTGTCGCGCAGCTTCCAGTCCGCCGGCACGAGGCCCGTGGCTGTCACTTTTACTTCGACGCGGCCGTCCTCGGGCTCCTCAACTGGGACAGTGGACTCGACGAGGGGCTTGTTGACCTCCGTCATGAGCAGGGCGGTCTGGTTATTGGGCGCCATTTTATTTGGACGTGGTTTCGGGACAGCTTGGGTTTAATGTTGGACTTGAGGATACGAGAACGAGAATAAAAGGTACCTACCTATAACAGGACTCGGATGCTGCACATTCTCGACCAATTCGGCGGCAAGCACCCATTATAAGAAGTCGGGACAGCCAGCCCTGGAGCCTCACGATACCTACTTACGAACCTTTCGGCCGGTCGTCCAAAAAGTCCGTCGGGGTCTATACCTACTCACACGTGCATCACGACCAAGAATCAACAACATTATTCTCTACCAGGCTGCCCGGGCGCGCCTCTGCAGTGGAGGCGCCGGACTTCTGGGCGTACTTCACGCCCCGGCATCGACACACCGAAGCACGAACAAGTAGCGACTCTACTGCATAGGTACTTTGGCCGTCAGATCCGCACTGAGTCCAATGGACAGTCCCATGGCGCATAAATGCATCAACCGAAAACGAGAGTCCGCGATGAACCCGATATCTCCACATTGAATCCTTCCCAGTCTTCATGTATGGCTTCCTACCTCCAGGTTACCGCCGCTATGTCCGAATCCCGTCTGCAACACACATGATGTTTTCCTAATGGCCTTCAATCTGCCAACTAGGGCACAAAATACCAGGGAGCCATGTCGGGACTTTCGGACTTTGAAAACTTGCATAGATGGTTGAGCCAACGGAGTGGGCATATTTTCTTCCATTGTCACCAAAGCGCCATTGATTAGAGAATTTGCTGTTCGCTTGATAAGTTGGCGATGTTTTACAATTGCTACCCTGATGAATCACAGGGTATGCTCGAAATTCCCACTGTCTCCTTCGCAAGCTGGGTCGCGGCGTGTTACGAGACAGGCCTGCTGCAAGCTTCGACTTGATTACACACTGACCACAGCAGCGTTGAACATTTGAAGCACAAATCGGTATCAGCCAAATCCAGCATGAAGGCAAAGCGAGGTAAAACTCAATGAATGCTGCTATTTTAATCTAACAATGAAGACACCTCAAGGTGCCGTCATGAGTCTGTTGACTCATCAAAGTGCTTTTCGTGCTGTCCAGAAGATGCTTTGCAAAACCTCGTTGCTTCATCTTCATAGACCGTGATCCTGACTCATCAACTGCCCGTAAAGAAAAAGAAAACAAAACAAATAGAAGTCAACCAGACGGCAGAAAACAGCAGTCGCCTGGATGAATAAGGTGGCCTGATTCCCCCCTTTTCTTGTCCATGGAATGATGTTGGGGACGTTGTCTGCTGCATAGTAGAAGTAAGGATGTCAGTGCAGGCTGAAGCCATATCTCTCCCCCCTGTTGAATCAACCAGCCTTGGTAGCCGTGTTGATCCGAGGCTCTGCCTTCCCCATGGCCATGCTCACTGGCGAATGCTCCTCGTTGGCAGATGCCTCGCGTGCAAGGTCAGCAGTAGTAGGACTTCCACTTCTTCCTTGGGTCTTTTGGCAATTTGTGTCGTCATATGCAGACTTGATCTTCTCATGGTCTTGACTTATCGTGAGGCCACCTTTTTGGAGCTGCTTCATAAAACGCTTCTTCTGCTTCTCTTTGCATTTCTGAGCATATCCAGGCTCATTCATCCTTCGTAGCTCGTGCATCAGCTCCCAACTTTGTTGACCTGTGGTGTTTGGAATCTTGGGCTTTGGGACGTTTTTAGGGATGAACGGAGCCCCAAGAGCAGCTGGTGGCGCCACGGGTGCAAGCATCGGAGGGACTGAATGCTGCTTGAGCCCCAAGGAACCTGTACTGGAGTAATGTTGCGTGCCAAAATCCGCAACTGTTTGGTGGGCTGGATTGTTGCACGTTGTCGACATGTTGGGCCATTGTTGGTGAAACGGGGTTTGAAGGCCAGGCGCAGTGAGACTGGGCACAGGTGAAAGCCCCGGTGTGCTAAATGCAGGAGACGGACCCAAGCCAATAGTACTAAGTCCAGGATGAGCTCCCACGACAGGAGCAAGGCCGAGTGGATTGACTCTGGGCAGAGGTGGAAGACTGGCTCCCATCAAGTGACCGGTGTGGAGCAACATCTCTGGTGTGGGTTGTTGCGTCGAAAGGCTGGTCATGGGGTTGGGGCCACCTAGTGCATGATACCATGTCTCTGAAGAAGGCTGCGAAGCTTGGCCAAGTTTTGGTGGCGAAATAAGACCCATCGGAGGCTGATATCCTTGTGTCGGCACGAAAAGCTGAGTAGATCGAGCCACAGCGTCTGTCTTGATGGGAGAGGTACCACTTGCTCTGGTCGTCGAGAATTCGGCGGCTGCAGGATTCAGCGTCGTGTTCTTCGAGGAAGTCTTGAGACCCAAGTTTTTGGACTCATTCTTCTCATCTTGGCCGCCGGTGGCTTGGGAATCAACGCTATCAGAAGTGCCACGGCTGAGTCTAGAGTGAGTACGGGTACTGGGTCTAGAATAAGTCGATGGCGAGGCGTATCCAGAGTCGGAGCGAATGTACTTGCTTCGCTTCGTCGGGGTACCCTGATCAACCTTCTTGGGAACGAAAGAGATGATAGCGGGATCACTGAGAGACACAACGTCTGCTTGAGGGTACTGACGGTGAAGGCGATCGAGCAACCCTTGGAAACGCTGACCCTCGCCTGGTGTGGCCTCGTTGTGGCGAGTCGGGGAGCGAAGACTATGGTTGATGGACTGGATAGCCTGGTCTCGCTGCACATGCTCGTGGGCAATGTCGTGCATTCGCTGTCGTTCTGCTTCCAGAGCTGCATCAGTGTTGCTCGAGGAGCTGACCGGTCGTGAAGAGCGTTCAGACAGCTCCATTTGATGTTCATTCAGGTCGTCATCCTCCCGAGCTTCCTCCAGGGCGCGTAGCTCTTCTTCAGACTTGCTGTGTATGTTGTCACGTCTCCCACGGAAGCAGCGAGACTGCATGTCTTCGAATGGAACCTCAAACTTGCGGTCGGCTTTGGAAGAGATAGCAGCCGATATGACCATGGTGTTGCTTGATATTTCGAGAGTCTCTGGGAGTGGGTGAATCCCGAGGATCTTGATGGGCTCGCTGTCAAGGCCGAGATGAATCTCATCAGCCAAAGACTGGCCGTAGGCTGGACTCTGCACATCTTGAACAGCAGGAGGGGACTCGTGATCACTGGCTCCATCATGATCGTGGCTGAATGACATCTCATTGCAATTGTTGGCAGCCGGACTGTGCAAGTGATGGCACCCTTCGCCAGGAGATCCCGAGTTGCATGGTCTTGGGACGTGAGGGCCGGCGTTTTGCCTGCGCCAAGTTGGCGAGTTCATCATGTCAGCGAGCTTTGCGCAGTGGCGGTCGACAGCTTGATACATGGGCAAGATTCCCTTGTCCTGGCGAGTACCGACAGGTGCACTCTGAACAAAGTCATTATTGACGGTGGCTTTGGAAGCGTTTCGGGTGTTGATAGTTAGGCTGGGCTTCTGAGCACGCATTGTGGGCGAGCAGACTTGGTCTTGTCGCGGCATGGCCATCATGTTCTATTTCAGTGGCATTCGCTGTCGCAAGCTCGTTTTGGAATAGTGAAGCTTGCTCAAAGACTAGGTAGGAAGCCGCTTTGTTGCATAGGAGCAGGTCGAGCGATTTGTCTGCCGAAGACTTGTGAGCTTATGGTCAGCGAGAGGCATCAAAGACCTTGGGTAGAGATCAATCGGGTTGTGTTGTCCAAGCAGAACTAACATTCGTGCGGACATGCAGGACTTACCTTGCCTGATTATCTTGTCAGAGACTTTGTCAGACACATAGTAGGACCAGATGCTGCTGCTCGACGTCAGCCGTGGCCCGAGTAGATGAGCCATCGCGAGAAGTGTGGCGACAGGTTGGGTCTCGACCTACCTCGTTGAGTGTAGTCTGTTGGCAGTCCAGGCGAGAGGAGGCTGATCGTCGATTGGAAGGCTGGAAGCTTGTTAAATGAGAAGCCAGACTGGGACCAGTGTCAAGACAAGATAGTGTGACCACGTGTGAAGCCAACTTGAGGTTCCCACCTGGGTGTGCGTGACAGGATGCTGGGGCCAGCAGAGGCTGATGTATCGGTGAGGCAATGCACGAGATGACCTTCTGGGAGTGTTGGACGGAGATGGAGGATGGTTTAATGATGACATACCTTAAGTGAATTATCCGCTTTGAAATCGCTGAAGTCGAGTGTGGTGTTGCCCTGAGGAGAAGATAACCTAGATCTGCGTGGGCGTAACCAAAAATCGAGAATCAAACCTTGGGGAGTGGTCGTTGATCAAAGTCAAGTTGTTGTGCGGACGGTTGACGCGTTGTCGAGTTTTCGAGATGGCGTTGACATCTGGTTCTGCTTTTCAAGGCGAGTGCAGCAGGAACGATGTGCAGTACTCTCCGCGTTGCTCCTTCGCGTCAATTCTACTGTAGTCCACTTTTCTAGGTCCTATTCCAGGTCCTTCTCTCAACCCAAAACAATAGCCGATGCACTAGCATTGTAGCTGGAATTGACTGATGACATTCTCAGGGCCACGCTCTCTTCTCTACAACGAAACCTAGATGATGCCAGTGTCCTACCGTGTATGTTGTCAGGCTCATTAGCCCCTTCGTCGTGTTCGCTAGGTCACTTTGCTTACCACGCATTTCCAGAAGTCGATACTCAAAAGAGAGATTTGAAAATGAAGGCAACCAACAGGAGGTTAAGGTGTGTTTGAATACCTAGGTAGGGTCACGAAATGCAGGACAGCATGTGGCCGCCTGCTATACGGGATTGATCTTCCACTTGCATTTGCAGTACGAGAGCATCATCCACAAAACGACTTCCTGCAGTTCCTTTGGTGTATGCACCAATATATTAGACTTCTGCCACTGCCTCGATACTTTGCTCCTCTTCTCCAGGCTCTGGCCATGCCAACAAGACCAGCTTGCTGTGGAGCAACGGACCTGAGGATCCGATAGAAGATGCACCATGCGCAGTGCAGAGATTCCTTGGGTACGCCAGTCAGGTGGCCGTCAACCTCGGTTCGCAAGATCAAGAGACGACATGGGAAGCGCAAAGCACGATTCGTGCCAAGATATGGCTCTCCACAGCAGCTGAATTATGCGCACGCAATGAGGTAGGGCGACAGCATGCTTCCCGCTGAATTCACAGCTCAGCCTGAGGTGATATCGGAAAAATCACCAAGGTGAAGGGATGACAGGAAAGATCATTATTCAGCGCCGCTAATACCGAGAATTACAAAATTGATTGAAACAGTTCTGCATCGGGAGATCACTGATATTTGGCGATTCACATCCTCTGATGAGGACGACAGAAGAGCAGGCATTGCCCACGCATTTGCTGGTCCAACACCCGACAGCAGACCAATCAAGACTGCTGGACTGAGTTGCCCGACATGTAGCCGGCGAAAGCTTTCTGTGAAGAAGACTATCAGCACACGAACGGGTGGTGGGTGTGATGGTTTCAGATGGCAGAGTCAGACTTACCGCATTCCTGGTCTGGATGAACACCGTGCCCGGGCCCGTGAACTTGCAGACCAGACCTTCGCCTGATGCAAAGCCCGAGATGATGCCACCAGACGCCACACGCTCCATCACATACTTGGTGTTCCATGCAACCAGGTGGCCATTGTCCACAATATACTTTTCGCCATCCGCGAGCTGCCGAAGTGTCAGTCCCAACCCATAAGTACGAGGATCTCCCCCTCTCAAGACGGCAAAGGCAAACTCACGTCTTTCCTGATGATGGCACCAAAACTTGTCAACCACATCAGTCCGGTGCCACTGATCTTATACACCCAGAGGCCCTCCCCGCTGAACATGGCCTTGCCCAGGCCCTGTCTCTTGTACTCTTTGATGACGCCCTGCGTGCTCGCCAGGTAGCCATCATGGCCCACACTCCAGCTCTCGTTGCCCGTGAGCCGTATACTCGTGACGTCACCCAAGAACGGCGGACCGAGCAGCAACTCGCCGGGTCCGGTAAATGTCGAGTGGCCCATCTCACCGCCCGCGACCAGCTTCTTCATACTGAACTTGTACGCGCCCTTCAGCGTGATCGTCGGACTCATCGCGATCATCGTCCCGGGCTTCGCGTTCATCGGACACCCCATGGCCAGCTGGATCGTCAGGATCGTGTTGCTGTCGCGATGGCTGATGCGATACGAGCCGCCGTTGAACGTGCCCACGTCGTCGACGATGGCCGACGCGCCCACGAAGTGCCCGGCGGGCGGCGCGCCGCCCATCAGGTTCGACGGGTTGCTCGTGTCCATCGGGGCCTCCTCGCCGTCGCGCTCCGAGGCCGGCGGCTTCTCCGCCGGATAATCGTGGTGCGCGGCCTCGGGCGGCGCCGCGTACGTCGGGGGTCCCTGCTGCTGCTGCTGCTGGAACTGATGCAGCTCGTCTCCGTGGTACGAGCCCGTCGAGCTGTGCCGCATGTGCAGCGGGAGGCTCATGTTGGGCGCTTGACCGGACTGCGGCGATTTGGCGCGCTGCTGCTGCTGCTGCTGTTGCTGCTGGGGAGGCGGCGGATAGGCGTTCGGGCTGGCGACCTTGAGCGGCGGTGTTCCTGAGCCCGGCGGCGGCGGATAAGATCTCTGCTGTGAAGGCGATGACCCGTTCGGTGGCGGCGGGTAGTAGCCCGGTCTGTTCCCTGCCGGAGGTGAAGCCGGTCCGCTGCCGCCTATGGGACCGAAGGAGGTCTGGTGAGCTGGCGCGGACATTGGTGGTGGCGGGTAGCTCTTTTGCGCCGTCGTCGGCGGGGCTGCGATATCATCAGTGAGACTTCGTGTGATCCGGGGCGCGTACAGGTGGAACTCACGAGGATAGTACTGTGAAGCCATGGCGTCGCTGTGAGGGGTCGGTTTGGACCGGAGTCGGTGTTGCCCGAGGCACGGAAGTCAAGAGTAAGTGAGTGACTTTACTACAAGTCCTCAGTCAGGGGAGATGTCAGTCATGATATCGTCGCCGGTTACGCCGCAGCTGAATGAAGGTGATGAGCAGCCCCGCACTCACCGTGGATCCTCGGCTCGACCTCCTGGGGTGATCAGCTTGCGAATTGGCTGGCTTGTACGAGTACAAAAATCACCAAACTGTCCAACACGATTTGTCATGGACGATGATGATAGTGAGATGTTTGGAAGTGATATCAAGAGTGACCATATTCCAGCGAGTAAATTTAGGACAGGCTACGCAGCCCCTCCCCTGGACCTTCAATGTTCGACCCCCATGTCGCTATGCGGCGCGTGGCGGCTTTCTTGGACGTTGTAGCCAACCGCGGGCTTCTGCTGCGACCACTGTCCATCGCGCGCAGTCTCATGGGGTGCATCGGGGTCTCACGGTTCGTGGTTGTGCTAATTTCAGCTACCGTGCAAGGTGAATCGGTCCAATGGGCGGACTCGTGGGTGGGGAATGTAGAGGCTGCAGGGGTCATGGAGCTCCGTCCAGCTCTTCAACGATGTCCGTCCAGCGCTTACGGCCAAGCTGAGCCGGGCGGCTAGAAGGGGTGCTCGAGAGTTTTCATTGGGAGAGTCTGCTGGGCCAAGGTTCTTGGACGGACAAGGTGATGAAGAAGGATCAACGAAAATTGCCGATTCGCCTGGGACCCAGTCAATAACCGGATGCTCCCTTACACTACCTACAGTAACGTGTTTACACGGAGTCTTGGCCTGCTAGTGTTAGTACACCCATCAATGGTTGCATGGTTTTCATGCCTTCCCAAACTACGTCTTGCCCCGTGCAGCCGTCCCCGGCTACACAACGCCATTGCCGTTCCACATTTGCTGCCTCAACAGAGGGTGCAATTCGTCAAGAGGGTCCATTTGGCAGTGGCGCCTGTAGATAAGTATCCGTTAATCTCGACGACCACGAAAGACAATGCACGCGAACTCGAAGCACAGGATCTCAAGACTTCTCGACCCCGACCGGGTGTTGACTGGCTGAAGCATATTACAGAATCCAGGTACAAGAGGTCTCGACCCGCAAAAGATGACAAGACGTGGGCCCTGCTGTGAAGTCCCCGGCTGGCTGCATAATGGCTGCATGAACACATGTATGTGTGCAACTTGAGAAGGAGCCGGCATGCAAGATAAGTTGTGGTCTGATGGTCTTATATATAGGACGCTGGTGCAACCTCACTCGGGCTTGGGATCAGCATTGTATACGGCGTTGCGTGCGCCATTGCATGCAGTGCTTCTGCTGCCATGATCAGGCTGTACGAATACGGGGCACCCGCCCTGCCTACCCTCCAGAACGCTCGAACTGCACCAGCAGTGACGGCCCTTGTTGTGTGGGATTTTGGCCAAAGGGGGGTACCACAGGTCATGATTCCATGGGACGTGTTTAGTAATTCAGTGAACTGCGCGGAAAGCCGTTGTCGCCAGCCGTAGACAGAAGATGACTTGAAGAAGCACAGACGACTTGGTCGTAAGAGACGACCGGGAGTCCACAGTCGGGAAAGTGGTCTGCGAAGGACGTGAGGTGTTCGTGGCCTACAACAGGGCCGCCGTGAAGAGCGACTACAGGTAGAGCGTCACTATATAGAGAAACGAAATTCCCATGATAGGTGGGATAGGCAGATTTTCTCTCACTGGGAGTCTAGCTATTTGTGATTTATTTTTGAGTCACCTTAGTGCTCTGGGAGACTTCCCGAACATGACAGAGTCAAGATTATTACAAAGTCTTGTTGTTTGAACATCACTCTTCGCCTGACTGCTGAGGTACAATGGTGCGCTTGGGCACAAGAGATTCTCAAGGCGCAAATGTGGGGATGCGACCAAGGGCTCTTTTCCTTCAGGACCGTACACGGTCTCGTGGTGACTCCAACCCTCCTCCACCCGGGGGTGGGGGGGGCTCTGCCCTCTCCAAGGACCCTGGCTCAAACGCGTCTTCTCATCATCAACTTCTTGTGCGGATTCGTATAGACGTGTTCCGCTACAGACTTGAGCTCAGGGCGAGCGGATCCCTCAGGAAGGCGCAAGTCAAACTCTGGGAGCAAGCGAACCAGCAACATCTTGATCTCGGCGACAGCAAAGTGGCGACCAGGACAAGCTTGTCTTCCGTACCCAAAGGTGAGGTTGTTTGGGTCTGTCTGTCCGGCTGTGAAATTGTTCAGATCTGCGCTGCTACCACCATGGCGCTTTCGAAAACTCCGCATGGGATCAAAAGTACCCGAGTCTGGTATGATATCGGGGTCATTCGAGTGATGGTAGCCCGCCCATGTGACTCTGGCTCTCTTGGGGATTTGTAATCCGTCTGCTAGTGCCATAGATTTCAAGGCTACTCGCTGTCTACACACTTGAAGAGTGGCAGTCAATGTCAATATCTGACGAGGTCGCGTGGGAAGTTTTATAAATTTCACTCACACAAGACGGGCTGACTGATTCGCTGGCTCTCGACTATGAGACTGTCCATCTTCTCTAGCTTCTGGAGCTAGAGTCTTATTTGTAGTCTGCTTTCTCCGAGTTTTCCGAACGATTTGGTGACTTCGTGGATTTCATCCCTCAATACAGACATCCACTCGGGGTAAGCACAGAAATCAAAGATTATATTTGCCATGCTGAAGACGGTGGTATGAACGCTGGCGAGCGCCAAGATGAATTGCCCGGTGGTCACTTGGGATAGTTCTCGTTCCTGCTCGGTGCTGTGGTCGAGAATCCAGTTGAACAGAGTGTCCTCGCAAGGTACTCCATCTCGGATGGTGTCGTCGCGTTGCCGTCCACGGGTATGAGGTCCACCATGGTTTTCCTGCCAAGTCGCATTCCACGACTTAGTCGACGCCTTGCGGGGATGAGTTGGGCAACTGCGAAGTGCAACCACGTCGGAAACATCTTCAGCGTAAGAGCCGTTGTGAATAGATTGACGGGAAAGTCGATTGATTCTCTAAGCCACCCGTCATTGCGGCAAGCCGAAGACCCGGGGATCACCTTTGCTGACACGCGCGCTACAAGGAAGCGCAGGGATTCTTGGATGTCTACTTCCGTCCACTGGCAGTCTTGGGATTTCATAAGTCGAATTCAGAGCAAACGGCAGTTCAATAGCATCCATGGATGAGAAGAACGAGATGGGACATTGCCTACCATCGGCCTGAGGTAGCTCGATATTCCATGCATATCCGAGTTAGTCTCAAGCAACTCCAAGGCATTTGTTTAAGTCGGGAGTCAGTTTGTTGTTCAAGACTTCCACCTCGTGATCTCTGTCTATCATCCCTCGCAGGTCGGTCCATCGAGGCAGAAGGTTCTAGATACAATGTTCAGTGCTGCCAGAGTAAGGTCCGTTGGGTAACAGGAAAGAAAGACGCAGCACTCACGTAGATTGTAGCAGCTTTGCCGTTCAGGGTTGCCCTTGGAACCAGGCGCATTTCATCGAGATATTTCGCAGGCAGGACGGTAATGTCCGCATCATATCGTCGCAGTACAAACGGACGATCCTTCAGCTACTCACAGCCCGATTAGCTACCAGAGCAGAGAAAGCCAGAGGGAGCTGGGGGTGAAAGCCTAAGTAGACAGATGGAGGCGAACGTATATGACCGAATCCATGGAGCATTCAAGCGGACCCGGGGGCCGGAGGCAGCGAGGTGCAAGCACAACTTCAACACATGCAACATACCTTTCTATATCCACTTTCGATGAGCTTGTAGCCACCGAAGACATATCTCATTTGCAGGAATAGGGAAGGCTCGAATGAATGCCAGTATCCGTGGACTTGGGCACCAGGTACTGTAGGGCTTCTGGGCTGCAGGAACGAGACAGCCCACACGAGGCAAAGCAACAAAAGCAGAACCTCCACGGCCCATACTGATTGTTCACTCTGCACCGTCTGGGAAGCGAAATGGGACAGGATCGGACCATGTGGACTCATATTCGTACCGTTGATCGAGATGACAAGTATCGGTCGACAGTTGAAATACTGCTTCTATCCAAATTCTCGGCACGAAAGAAACACAGGCCCCTTTAAGTAGTATTTCTCAACGTTATACATGATTGGAATGCTGCAGGTGGTGCATGCAATGGTTATGCAGTTGGCTGCGTGCATTGCGCAAGATCCTCGCACCCTGACCAAGTTTGCCATGATATCGAGAGTGCCCAGGTGCCCCACATCTGCAACGCTGCAGGCGAGCCTGTGAGGTACATACCGGTATGCTGCAAGTACTTTCATTAGAGACCGCTGGTGCGTGCACAGCTTTTGTACTTCTCGTCAGAGATTCAAATTGCCTCTTCTTGAATGAATTATGTGACTAATATCGGTAAAATGGTGTATGCAATTTGAAGGTGTGTCCTCATGAAATATGATTACATACAAACTATATGTCTGTATTTTGTTCAACAAAGCTAAACTATTGTTTTCGTCGCAATCAACAGGGGGCTGGGGGGTTTACTGGGCCTGGCCTTTCCAAGGTCCGACTTTTACCACTCACGTGCTCCTGGACGGCTTGTCAGCTGAGGATGCAGCTCATGGTTCCCGTGACGTCAGGCAACTCCCGTCAGATCGCTAAAGCTAGTACTCTGTATTGTACCTGATATTACTCCCAATCCCTTGGAGCAATGCCACGCAGCTACACACCAGTGCCTTCATAATCTACACTTTTGACAGGGTGAGCACGATCATGAAGCCTGTTATCGCGGTTCCAGCCCTCGGGCTGCTGATCTACCGCGCCTACTCGAGAAAGTCCTTGACGACAGGCGGACTGGTCGCCGCAACGCTGACTGGAATCGCCCACGCCTATCATCCATGGAACCTCCCCTTCGTGCTTCTCTGTGTTTTCTTTCTCGCCGGGACACGCGTCACACACATCAAGGAGGATGTCAAGTCCAAGTTGACGATGGCCTCTAAGGGCTCGTCGGGGGGCGAGGGGCCACGAACACACATCCAAGGTACGGCCCCATGTGTACTGATCGCAAGCTCTCGCCAGCGGCAGCTAATTGCTTGTACCCCACAGTCTTTGCCAACTCCCTCGTCGCCTCCATCCTCGCCGTCATACACGGTTACCAGCTCCGTCAGCGCGCGGCCTCCCATCTCCCTTTCCAAGCGGCGATGTTGTACAAAGACACGCCGTCTCTCTGCTTCTCCTGGAAGGGCGACCTGCTCGTGGTGGGCATCATCGCCAACTATGCCGCTGTGGCAGCCGACACGTTCTCTTCCGAGCTCGGCATCCTCGCTCGGGGTCCGCCTCGGCTGATCACCTCTCTCACACTGCGCAAGGTCCCACCGGGGACCAACGGCGGCGTAACGCTGACGGGTCTCGCGGCAGGGCTGGTGGGAAGTATGATCATGGTCACAACGTCGATGTTCTTCATCCCGTTCTGCAGCCAACAGACGGCTGGGAAACTAGGTGGCGGCACGCCGTGGACACAGCAAGAGTACAGGACTTTCATGGTAGGTTTGACGTTTTGGGGATTTCTAGGAAGCGTTTTGGATTCGTTTCTCGGCGGGATCTTCCAAAGAAGCGTCAGGGATGTGAGAACCGGCAAAATTGTAGAGGGTGAGGGTGGTGAGAGAGTGCTTGTCTCGCCAGCGCCAGCGCCTGGGCAGGTTGTGCACAAAAAGCCAGCTGAAAAGACGGACTCTACTGTCACAGGCGCAGAGAAGCATGATGAAAAGGATAAGAACCGACGGTCAAGTTTTGGTGATCAGCGGCCTACGCGCGTGGCAGAGTCTGGGTGGGATATTTTGGACAACAACGACGTCAACTTCTTGATGGCCTTTACGATGAGTATGGGTGCGATGCTCATTACAGGCTGGTATTGGGGTGGTTTGTCTCTGGAGCAGCTACAGAAGGTGTAGTTGACTTGTACGACATGTTTGGGCATTGGAGAAATCACGGACAGCAGGGTACAGATTCAGAATATTGCATGGTAGCAGAGTCGCATGATGGAATAGACAGCACCAAAGCAGCGGTTTTGTATCGCTGGGTGGTTGGAGCAAGCGCGGCTCTTTACCGGGCGTTGGTCTCTAAGGGCGTCAAAACGACAGCTAGAACAAGGTCACAAATCTCCTTCCCTGCTGCCACTAAACTAGCAGCATTCGTTTCTTTTTCTCTTTTCAATCTCACTTCTGCAGAATCACACTTCTGCTACAACGCCACTGAGCTTTCATCGCCAGAGCGGTTGGTTGACCCTTTGAATCCTGCATTATCCATTCTACATCCGAGGATCAAGAAGACTTCGAGGGTTCTGAGCCTGAGGCACCTCTTCCGCTGGTGACGCACAGGTGGCAGCATTTGAGGCTGACACGGCTTGCGGCAGAGTTGGACGCGACGCGACCGGGAAGGACCCACTACTTAACACTTTAGCGGCCTGGCTGCATTGGCTTTTGGCACTGTCACTTGCGACCTTCTCCAACTTGCCTCCCAACTTTCAAATCACTTGCATCACCGACCACACGCACGACTGCCTGCGGGTTTTCTCCTTACACCATCGCAGCAACACTTTGCTGCTCATCGATTCTTTGTTGCCCGCACCATCGCGATATCGTTGCACGCGAGTCGTCACCATGGCGGACGCAATCAAGATCGATGGCAAGCTCTTTCAGGAGCGCGTCTCCCACCTGATCAATGCCTGGAAGTCTGACAAGCGATCCGGCGACGCTCTCTTTGGAGGCGTCTCCTCCATTGTCCTTATGATGGGCAAAGTCGAGGAGGTGCAAAACTTCAACAAGAATAACGCCATGCACGTATGTATAGCACGTCTGTCTCTGTTGCCACTCTCGCAAGGTCGATCGCGAGCGCAAAAGCTAAAGTCGCAACCATCATCAGTTTTGGCTGCTAGGCTACGAGTTCCCCACCACGATGATGCTTTTCACCGTCGACAAAGTCTACATCCTTACGACCGCCAAGAAAGGTGTGCGATGCTCTACGTCCATACATAATGCGATTAGCCGAAACTAACATTTGGAGCAGCCAAGTACCTCGACCAGATCAAGGCCGAGAAAGTCCCTGTCGAGGTCCTGGTCCGTGGCAAGGACGCCGCCGAGAACGAGAAGCTCTTTGTCAATGTTGCGGACATCATAAAGAACGCGGGCGTAAGTCTGAACGGAAAGGCCACGCCATGGCTTCATGCTGACCGCGTTGCGCAAACAGAAGAAAGTCGGCGTCCTGACCAAAGACACGTCCCGAGGCCCATTCGTCGATGAGTGGAAGAAGGTCTTTGCCGACCAATGCAAGGATGTGGAAGAGGTGGATATCGCGCTCGCCCTGTCCAGTGCTTGCTTCGCCGCCAAGGACGAGGCTGAACTCCGCGCCATGAGAACCTCATCCAAGGCCTGCGTCGCCCTCACGCACTCGTTCCTCCTCGAGGAGATACTCGGCACCTTCGACCAGGAGAAGAAAGTCAAGCATCGTTCTCTTGCCGACAAGGTTGACAGCAAGATCGACGACGAGAAATTCTGGAAGAACGTGAAGCTGCCTAGCGGGCAGAAGCTTCCCAGCGATCTCGACCCGCAGCAGCTCGACTGGATCGTCGGCCCGGCCATCTACAGCGGTGGCAAGTTTGATTTGAAGATGCAAGCCGAACCAAGCGAGGACAATCTTCACCCAGGTGTCATCGTTGCCGGCATGGGCCTGCGTTACAAGTCATACAGCTCCAACATTGCCCGCACCTACATGGTCGACCCAAACAAGTCGCAGGAGTCCAACTACAAATTCTTGCTCTCCGTGCACAATCTAGTGCTCAAGGAGATCCGGGACGGCACCGTTGCCAAGGACGTCTATCAAAAGGCCCTCAGCTATGTCAAATCCAAGAAGCCGGAGTTCGAGAAGCACTTTTTGAAGAATGTGGGCTACGGTGTTGGCTTGGAAAACAAGGACCCGACGCTCGTCCTCAACGCCAAGAACACCCGCACGCTGAAGGATGGCATGACTCTGTCCATTTCCACGGGCTTTTCCGACCTCGAGAATCCACAGCCTCAAGACAAGAACAGCAAGGTGTACTCGCTAATTGTTACCGACACCATTCGAGTTACCACTGAAGGCACCATTAATTTCACTGGTGAGGCTGCTACTGACCCTGACCAGACTTCATTCTTCTTCAAGGATGACGAGGAGGCGGCGCCAGCTCCGAAGAAAGAAAAGAAGGACCCCAAGGTTGGTGCCGTTGCTACCAAGAACATAACGAATTCTCGGTTGCGGTCCGGTCGTGGCCAACAGGAGAAGAGCGAGGAGGCCGAGCACAGACGCAAGGCCCACCAAAAAGAGTTGGCCGAGAAGAAGCAGAAAGAAGGTCTGGCACGCTACAGTGAATCTACGAGTGGCCAGAATGGGGCCGAAGTCAAGAAGTTCAAGCGTTTCGAGTCATACAAGCGTGACAATCAGATGCCGTCCAAGGTCCGCGACATGGGCATCGTTGTCGATCTGAAGAACACGACTATCATATTGCCTGTCATGGGCCGTCCTGTTCCATACCATATCAACACGATCAAGAACGCGAGCAAGAGCGACGAGGGCGAGTGGTCATATCTCCGAATCAACTTCCTGTCTCCAGGCCAGGGTGTCGGTCGAAAGGACGAACAGCCCTTTGAGGATGCTTCTGCTCATTTTGTCCGAAGTCTGACCTTCCGTTCGATGGATGGCGACCGTCACACCGAGATCGCCAACCAGATCGCCAACATGAAGCGGGATGCTGCCAAGAAGGAGCAAGAGAAGAAGGATATGGAGGACGTTGTGGAACAAGACAAACTCGTTGAGATTCGAAGTAAGATGAAACCTCCCTCACACTATGACACATTGCTAATCAGATTTTAGACCGTCGCCCTGCTGTTCTGGATAATGTCTTCTTGCGGCCGGCGATGGAAGGCAAGCGTGTACCGGGCAAGGTCGAGATACACCAGAACGGTATACGATATCAGTCACCCTTGAATCCACACCAGAGAGTCGACGTTCTCTTCTCCAACGTTCGCCACCTCTTCTTCCAGCCTTGCCAAAACGAACTGATTGTCATTATCCACATTCATCTCAAGGACCCGATCATTGTTGGCAACAAGAAGAAGACCAAGGACGTCCAATTCTACCGGGAGGCGACGGACATTCAATTCGATGAGACGGGCAATCGCAAGCGCAAGTACCGATACGGTGACGAGGATGAGTTCGAGCAGGAGCAGGAGGAGCGCCGCCGACGAGGCGAGCTCGACCGCCTCTTCAAGGGCTTCGCGGAGAAGATCGCCGAGGCTGGTCGAAACGAGCAGATTGAGGTCGATATGCCGATACGGGACCTGGGCTTCTTCGGTGTTCCCTTCCGCAGCAATGTTTACATTCAACCCACCACGGAGTGTTTGATCCAGCTCACCGAGCCGCCATTCATGGTCATCACCTTGGAGGATATCGAGGTGGCTCACCTTGAGCGTGTCCAATTCGGTCTCAAGAACTTCGATCTTGTCTTCGTCTTCAAAGACTTTGCCCGCCAGCCATACCACATCAATACCATCCCAGTCGAGTCGCTGGAGGACGTCAAGGACTTCCTCGACTCCTCGGACCTTTCCTACTCCGAGGGTCCCCTCAACCTCAACTGGCCTACCATCATGAAGACGGTGACTACTGATCCTCACGCGTTCTTTGCAGACGGTGGCTGGTCATTCCTGCAGGAAGACTCTGACGCCGAGGGCGGCTCCGACGAGGAGGAGGCAGAGAGTAACTTCGAGATCAGCGAGAGCGAGCTCGAGGACGCGTCCGAGTCCAGCGAGGAAGATTCCGACTTCGACTCGAATGCGTCTGCCGAGGCGAGCGACGAAGATGCGAGCGATGACGAGGAGGGCGAGGACTGGGATGAGCTGGAGCGCAAGGCCAAGAAGCGGGATCGTGATGGTGGTCTGGATGAAGAGGAGGAGCGTGGTGGCAAGAAGAAGGCCCGGAAGAGGTAATGGGTGAGTGTCCGGCACGAGATTTATTCTCCTGTGATGATTCTTCCAAGCTGTCATTTGGTTCATGTACGATTTTGAGGCAGCTTTTCCGTGAAGCATGTTGGTTTCGCGAGGCATGGAACGGTATTTCTCGGGGGACCGTCACTTGTCTCCCAAAAATTGGTGCGCCCCGGACCCACTTGGGCAGGAGGGGGTACGTTACTTTGGTGACTTTTCGTTTCGCCGTAGGTTAGTTCATCAAGCAACGACGGTTTTCTAATTCCTGCTTTGCTATCGCGTCCATTTGGTGCTATTATACACAGCCTGGAACAACTCAAATGTGGTACAGTATATGCACTGAGACGTGTGTCCGAGCTGAATCCTGTCTCTCGTTACTTGAAGGATATTGTGGGCTACAAAGAAATACAAGGCCGTGCCGGGATGAAAGCCGTGTCCGAAAATATCCAACATACTCATGCTATCCCCTGCTGTCTTGTATGAAGCAAAGCGGCATCATCCGCAACTCTAGTGTTGCCAAACAACCAAGGCATCGATGCGACTGTCGTCGGTCGACTTGAAAGATGCTTCACTTGGGCGTGTTGTTCATTGAGGCATAGCCGGAATCCGGGATAGTGAAAGCGAAACCCTCCGGCGCAAGAGCAGCGAGGTTGTACGATCTTTCACTCCTAATCAATCGAGGCTCTGACAGCTGCTCCCGCAGCTCGAACGGCAGCCCGACGTCCCTGGTGCCGCCACTGTCGAAACAAGCCGAAGGGTTCCTCACAAGCGCTAGCTTGGAGAATTCGTGGGCTGCAGGAAGACGTACGGCCTGAGCACCGAGATTCCAGGCGATATCTCGGAGGGTGCCCAGGATCGGCATCACGTACGCCTCGCCGAGGGAGTCGATAGAGACGATATGGCCATAGACTTCTCCCGTGAAGGTGTCGACTACCCAACATCCCGAGTCGCCCTTCAACAGTGCTGTCGACGTGAATATGTCAGTGCCTCTTCCGGCCTGAGCACCAAGAAGCCGAGGAAACTTACAAGATCCGGCCCACGGTGCAAAGTCAAACGTGTTGGTAAGGGCCTTGCCCGGGCTCACCATCAGCAACGAAGATCCCTGGGATAGTCTTCCATGCTGACAGCCTCGAGAAGTGATCGCCGTTACTGCTAGGGGGATTGACGACGGCGAGATGCCATCTGGTGAGCTGGACAGCTCCATGCTGATATGTGATTCTAGCTCCATCATGTTGGGCCGCTTGTACTCGTTACTCAGTTGGACAAGTGCCCAGTCGCGATTTTCGGATTCCCGGGGCCCGCTTTCTGAGAATGCAAGCATGTGCCCGACAGCGTCCAGTGTATCTGCAGAGTCTGGTGTCTCAGCTCGTAGGTCTGACCCAGGGTTTCCGGTTGTAAAAACGTCGATGTCTCTGTGGAGTTCTGGAGCTGGGCATCTCGAGGACTGTGCGTCTGCTGGAGTAGAAGACCCTGAAGCTGGACGCGATGCCAGAGAGCAAGCTTCTGATGAGCCGACCGCTTCGTCGTCAACATCATCATCATCATCGCTGGACCATTCGGACTCGGAGCCAGAGCTCCAGTGTTCGGTATCCTGACCAGGTTTCGGAACGCTGCCGGAACATTGCATAGCCATATCAGCGAGGCAATGTCCAGCAGTGATGCCGTAGAACTTTGACTCGGACAGGAAAAAGTCAGCGATGATGATACCTCCCAGGGTGGCGTGACTGGTGTATGAATCCATCTCCATCGTTAGGGGAAGACCGCAAAGCGTCGACGGCGGTGGGTGACGACAGCACACTTTGACACTTCCCGGTTCGATGACGACCAGCTCATCGAAACAACTATGGTCCAACTCCTCACCAGACCACGCTTCGTTCAGCCGTGTCAGACCAATGTCGATTACTCTGACTTCGAAGTGAGGCTCGATCTCCTCAAGGACGTGCTTCTGCGAGAAGAACTTCTTGACCCTTTTTGCTGCGATCTTTTCGCAGTGTATTATTATATGGAGTCGAGCCGAACATTTGCACATGCCAAGATAACGAAGTTTCATGGACATGTCGCCGACATGGGGTGTTCTCCTGGCCAGCCCCTTTCGCATCGGCTTGGACACGGCTTTATACAGCGGTTCGCTGTACAAGAGTCTCAGGTCCATGAACCTTGCTCTCAAGTTTTCAGGCACGTCCTTCTCAATGACCTTGAGTCCGCCAACTTGCGGTTGTGGTGAAGCGGGGACCTGCCCCTTGCTCGGCTGAGCGACGGTCGGCGCTCCGCCGACGCAAGAACAAGTCGGCGTCACATCCAGAGAGCCATATCCTGAGTCGGTGCCGTTGCGTGGCGCCGACTTTGCCGTGTCCCGGAGCGGCTCTTTACTTGTTGTGATCGGATGCGTGGCCGTCGGAGAGACAACGGGCTCAATTGGATGATTTCCCAGCCCGTTTCCTCCTGCTTGAAGATTTTGGGATAGACCCAAGGCTTCCAAGTCCTCGGTGATGGTTGACAGGCCTGCATCTACACCCAGAAACCCTCGATTAGTTACAGAGCCCATGGCTCTGGGGGTGGCGGTTGAGATTGGTGAGCTCTTTGCTGCCTCTGATGAAGGTATGGCTGGCGTCGACAAATGCAAAAGTCAAGGCTTGGAGCCCCCGTAAGCCCTAACCTTGGGGACCGTTGGAAGTACATACTTACTTACAGGACCATCGAGATTTCTTGATGCATAGCTTATGGTAAGGCTCCCGGGGCCTGGTGACGTTCCCCGCGCTGCACAGCCGCCACAGATCGTCGCTTGCATGCATTAGAAGCAACTTCACCATATCTCGAACTGCTGGAGGGTGTAGCAAAGATGACATTGACGCCCGAGCGGTCAATACCCCAGGAGCATACAGTCCACATGACCCCATTCTGTCGTCCTCACCCCTCGAGCGAAGACCATCGAACAGTATTGAGCCTACCGGCTGGCGACACGATGCAGCATCCAATCGAACAGACCGGATTGAAAGAGATAGCTCTGTTGGTCCAGGCATTGTGGTCCAAAAGCCCATGTGAGGGATGTCAAGGAGACGAGGCTTGCGAGTCAGAGCGTTGTCCCCTCCGCCGGATATGCCACCTGAACAGATATGCGCAGTATTACAAAGGGGTCATCGCAGCCTATGTCGACCACACCAGGCCAAAGGATAGAATATTGTGCTTCCATGAAGATGTCTGCAGAGCTGTCCTCACACTCAAGTCCCATCCAGATGCCGCGCGGAACGAGTTCCACCGACTAGCTTTTCCACACAGCCCCGACGAGAAGGAGCTCCTCAATGCTTCCACGGTCGTGGTCAAGATCATGTTCATGACTGATTGCTCCGCCATCTATCAGTCGTCCGACAAGGTCGACGTGAGCGTCTTCAGAGCACCGGCCCACTGGAGAGGCGACGTTCCATTCAGCAAGTACCTGCAGGATCATTTCCCCACAGACAATCATGCAGTATTCAGCAGCACAGACGGGGACCTGCTGAGCGATGCAAGAGCAGACCTGCGAGCTACTAAGCTCGCCAAGCGCCTGGGGTTGTCATTCCAGGCCACGTACGACATACGGAACCACCTGCGCTTCAATTCGAAGAGGAACACCCTCGAGATATTCCACTACACGTCGTTCCTCAAGGAGCAACTGAGATTGACTCAAGAAACTGGGGATGCGTCCTCGACCACGTCTTACATTCGTCTGTGAGTAGAACACGCAAAGTTTCCTTCGTCTGCCCAAAGAACCATGAAAGACACAAACCGGCCTGGGCTGTAGAGTGTGGGTGAGTCCCTTCTTTGGACAGATAGACGTCTACCTCTGCTAAGGGAGAATCGCTTCCACCATGATATCAGCCGAGGGGTTACAGAACTTGCTCTGGTTGCTTGTCGCGAGCAGTCATCGCTTCCGCTGATTCCTGAACAGCGGTGTTCTCCCCCGACGTCTCGCGCTAGAGGTCCTGGACTCTCTGCAGAATGTGCTCTTCCCGCTTTGGGACAGAAAGTCGAGGCGATATCTCAAGGCCCTGATCACCTCGCTCTCCCTGGACCCCGACATGCTGCATTTCGAATTCAGCACACTCAAGAGGCCTGGCGAGGAGAACGTCTCGTACGTCTACCTGGCGGACCGGCTGGCGGAACTGCACGACGAGCTTCAGAGTCCCAGGCCGAGGGGCTGGCTGGAGAGGCAGATGGAGAGGAAGAGTGGGGCTCGGTATATGATGTTGGCAACTTTGCTCGGCGTGATTTTCGCGGTGGTCCTGGGGATGGCCTCGCTCGCGGTGAGTTCGTACCAGACGTGGATTGCATACCAGGCCTGGCAACACCCTATTTCATCGTCTTGATCACTCGATCTAGGTCTGCACCTGAGGTAGTAACTAGGTGTGATGGTGACTCAAGGGCTTGGCTGATAAGTCCACAAGGCACACGCACCCAAGTATTCAGCTCATACTGTTTCCCCCTTCTGCGCCGTGAGCCCAGGACAAGGGTTCGAGTTTTTAGTGACTCAATCAATGCGAGATTGTTTGGCTATCTAGGTACCCTAACGAGGAATCATCCTAGGAGAAGCATACTGAAAAAGGCTTCGAACTGACATGAGGTGGCGCTTCATCGGAATCTCGCGAGAGACGAATGAATGACGGAGCGTTGAGGACCTGCATAGTACGCCTCTGATGAAAGACGGTCATGGGGAGACAACAGGTGGTTTCTAGCTGTGATGGTAGATCAGCTTTGTGCCAGAGCCGCGTATGGCGCGCGTATGTTACATTTTTATATATCAAGGGATTATTTTTTCCGAGGTCTAGACACGCTACGAAGTGCCCCTTCACTTCCGAAGCACGGTAGGTGAAAGTATGCTACATGGTAGTAGATGACTAGGCGGTACTCGCAAATTCCAGGGCGTCTGTGCAACCGTAGCAGTCTGCAAGATTCCTGCTGCTGGGCAGGGGATGACAGCCGAACTGCTACCGGGGCTGGGATCTCTGAACAGAGGAAGCCAGATTGCTTGAGTAGAATTGCCAAGTTGGGAAATAGATAGACGAAGCCTAGCCGCATCGGTCTTCGTGGAGAAGACAGCCGAGCAGCAGGAATATATTGAGCGGTGCTTTGGTCCAATCGCCAGGTCAGCGAAGTGGCAGACTGAAACAACGAACCAGCGCGTATACTAGTAGGAAGAAGAAAGCTGATTTACTAGTAGCCGTGACGGTGGCTGGCTGGTCAACAGTAAGTACTCATCCAGTCGTATTCACCGCTGAAGTGCCAATTTCTCAAGGTAATAACCATGAAAGCATGGGCACGAAGATATCATCTCCTATCCTGTAAAGTCAAGTCGGAGCACCCTTGACTGGGACCTGTTTGCGGCAGACACGACAGAATAGCATCATTGCTGTTTCTCCTCGTCGGGCGCTTCAGGCCTTCTCCAGAGCCTGCAGAGTCTGGTCCTGAGTACATAGTAAGTACACAGTACGCTACGGGCGACCGTTGACGGGGAACCAAAAGTCAAGGGATGAGAATTCGAGCCGAGTGATACCATACTGTAGCCCGCAGATCCTCGCCCTCTCTAGATTTCCCCGGGAGTCAACTTCGCATGAAAGTTCAATCAAACTATGATTCCGAAAATCTGTGACTAAAAGGGAGAGGGCTGAAGGTCATTTGTCTCAGCTGGGTCATGTCCCTGTCTACTTATTAGGTAGGTACTTCCTTAGCTGGCCTCGAACCTTGACTTTGAGATGCTCCCGCGAAATCTTGCCAACTTCCGGGCCGGGCCGAGCTTGAGGGCGTTCTGCTTTGTATTTCACAGAATTTACTGTGGTATTACCTACTTATTAGTACATAGACAGACAGTCAGGACTCAGGACAGCATCCGATATCACGACCTCGACCCGGTTGAGCCTGCGACCAAGGCCTAGAACGGGCCGAACGTGATCTTCTTGACCAAAAGCGACAATAGGACGTGGCATGACGTCACCCTGCCACCCAACCGTGGGGAGACACTCTCTTCCTCAGGCCGGCCTGGCTGGCCGACTGGCTGATCTCGCGACAGTGGCACGACAGGGCGACAGGGGCACACGTGCTGTGCTGCTACCCACCAGCCACCAAGGAGGTCCAGGGAGCCTTTCGGCCCTTGTAGAATGAATGTGTTTTTTCCAGCCGGCCAGCCTGGCCGGGGCCCTGGGCGAATGACGCACAACCACGACACAGCAGGCCCAGAAATCTTGGTCGGGATGCATGTCTCGATAGAGGGGGGAACGCAGCACTGCATCCTGCAGCACGGTCCGGGGCCTGGGGTGTTTGGCCTGGCCAGGGGGAGGCCTCAGGTGGCAGCAATTTGTCGGAATTGCTTCACATGACTGGATTAGCTTGTCGCGGTACTTGCAGAGGTAGGTACTGTAGGCTCCAACAGATTAACACCGAGGTGGTAACCTACCAAATACCAAGTATGTAGTATTGTACTGTACATTGTACGTCGTCTTACGCGGCGTGGAGTGACGCTGCTTGACGCTGGCTCTGTTTGTCAAAGCAGGATTTTTGGGTCGTTTGAGCCGGGCTCGTTCATATCCAATCGCCAATCTCCTCAGTTCGACTCACCTTGACCATGCCCTGTGGTGGCCGGGACAGCTCAGTCGGAATAAATACTGTTTGCCCCGCCCTCCTCCTACCATTTTTATCCTCCTCCCTCACGCAACGACAGACAGACACTGTGTACTGAACCTCAAGACAAGACCAAGCTTGGCTTTGTGTCCAGGCCATAACCCAACATCCAAACCAGCATAGCCACACCTAATCATCAAGTCCTTGAAGAATTATCAAGATGATCTTGACAGACCTCCTCTCCATCATTCTCCGCCTGGCGGAGGTGAGTTGATTTCCTCCCCCGAGAACAAAGAGTCACCCACTCAAAACTAACGACCATGCCCCCCCCCGGTCCAGCTCGTCTTCTCTGGCATCGTGGCCGGCATCACGGGCCACTTCCTCCACGAGTCCCGCAACGTGTCGTCCTGGCACCTCGGCCGCTTCATCTACACCGAGGTGGTCGCCGGCCTCTCCATCTTCCTGTCCATCATCTGGCTCATCCCCTTCTCCGGGTCCTTCATCCACTGGCCCACCGACCTGGTGCTCTCCGTCGCCTGGTTCGTCGCCTTCGGCCTCATCGTCAACTGGCTGGGCGACACCTGCGGCTACACCTTCGACTGGAGCGGCATCAGCGTCCGCGGCACCAACTGCGGCAGCTGGAAGGCCGACGAGGCCTTCGCCTTCCTGAGCGCCATCTGCTGGCTCGTCAGCGCCCTGCTGGGCATCCACTGGGTGCGCAAGCACACCGAGACGCGGACGTCCACGAGGAGCAGGTGGTACCGCCGGTCGAGGGTGTAGAGGGCGGAATAGGGTATGAGTGGGGCAATGGTGAGGATCGGCAAGTTGTCCTCGGACCTGTTCTTGAGAGGCCATATTATTGGTTCCTGCTTGTTGGTTCCTGTGGTATGAATGCTTGTCTGGCCTTACCAACGAAGACGCTGATGCTGTTTTACTGCTGCGCTGGAGATGTGACTGGATCTGCGGCGCTTCGGACTGGACCTCCTCGATGTTCTCGTTTTAATTGAGAAAAAAGGGCTCGAGGAAGGTGAATACTTTGATTGTATGAATGATCTGATGATGATGAGGCAATGTTTCGGAGCAGGCCGGGCTGCAGAGATACCCTCATTTGATACCAAACTTGATTTTACTTTAGCACTGCGTACCCTTAACTCAGCCTACCTTAATTATCTATTCACACAGGATCAGATTGTAAAGCGGTCACAAGCTCGCCCAGGCGAAATTTCATCGTCATGAAGTGCGCTGGTGGTACATATCTGGTATCGTTGATTCATTGCCCACGTGCTTCCAAGCCTAAAGACACTGAACGCCATGATCTCCCGAAGTATTCTGCTCACATACCCAGTCGAGTAACGAGGCGATGGCCGGATATCGACACAACACGGCCAATACAGCATAGTCACCGGGCTGCTCAGCCCATCCTCGACCTGTCAACCTCAGTCCTCGCCGTCCCAGGCACCGCCGACCCAGGAACAGCAGCCGACCCGGCCACCTTGTGCCTGGACTTTGGTCTCGTCGGCACATACGCATCGTTGAAGTTCATCGCCACGCCCAGGAAGCGCATATCCACATCAGGCTGGTACGCCAGATCGCCCAGGAGAGCACACAGCTTCTTCTGGAACGCGCTCGCCAGAATCCTGAGCCGCTCCTGCAGCGCGGGGAACTCCGAGACGAGACCGCCGCCGCCGCCGCCGCCGCCGCCGGCGGCGGAGTCGAACGAGGCGAAGGGGTCGTCAAAGGCCGGCGGGTTCTCGACGACCGGCGTGTTGGGCTGCGAGCCGCGCGTGGACGTCGCGGCCGAGGCGCTCTTCATGTGGCCCTGCTGGCGGGCCGGGAAGAGGCTGCGGCGGGTGCCCGTGGCTGCGCTCGATGTCGCAGAATTGGTCCGCACGTCGGACTCCTGCCTCCTCGTGAATTCGGAGACGGACCACGAGTACAGACCATCGACGGAGTCTCTGTACGACAGCATGTTATCAAGGATGTCTTTCAGTTGGACAAGATAGCCGTTGCGATCCTCGCTCCCTGTGGCGGGGTCATTGAAGGACTTGCGCTTGGCACCCAGAAGGCCCTTGCGCGTGATCGAGTTGAGGAATCTGGAGTGTGCTTTGATCAAGTCGTCGAGCGTGCAGTCGTCTTTCGTGATGCCCTTCTGCAATTCATCCCAGCTGGATTCGATCACCTCGAACAATATATAATATTGCAACTGGCCGACAAAGTGTATCATCTCATGGAGCACACCTCGGGTAGCTTTCCATGTCTCCAGCACCGTTGCATCGTTTGTTTGCAGTACGCCTCGTGCGCCTGTCATGCACCGACGCCAGGTAGACGAGAGGCCAAACTCGACGCGCTTGATCTTCCAGAGAAAGTTGAACACCTTGAGGTACTGCTTGTTGCCCCATTCGGTGACCACGACATCGGTAGGAGCGTCGACCTTGTATTCTAGCGTGAAGCAGTCCCAGCCTATGTCACCATGCGACAGCTGCAGCATGCGTGCGTCGAGACGTCGGAGGACTTCCGGAGAATCGTATTGGGCATTTGAACCACGAATGGCGTGCTCTAGCTGTGCGGTGAGGGTGTGACGGTATTGTGCGCCTGCTGGTCGGTCGAGATTGGCTGCTAAAGACTCCATGAGCAAGGCGATAAAGTCGCCTTGACCCAGTAAGAGATAACTCTTCAGAGCCTTCAGATGGTGGAAAAGGTGGAACTTGGTCGTCATAAGATCCATCAAACGCTTCATCGTGGTCTTGTACGCCTCGTCAATCCATGCCTCAAGTGTCGCTGTGTCACCATATCGAAGCTCTTTTGACGAAGATTTTGAGTAGTCATCTACCCATGGTGCATCGCCACAACTATGCCTGATGAAGTTGAGTGACTTGCCGATCAAGAAGACCTTTTGGGCAAAGTCGTCGGTGATGATGCTCGGGATCATGCCCTTTTCGACCTCATATTTGTCGTTCCAGACGCTACTCATGCCACGAGCTTTGAGGTCTTGCCGCTCCTCGTCATTCTGGTCCTGCTCCCTAACAAAGAATTCTCGATATGGATCTTGTAACTCTCCGTCGTAGATCCAATGTCGAAGTATGTCATAAAACGGTCTCGTGACTGATCCTAATAGTCGTTCTGCAAAGGCAGCGACAATTGGATCGCCGTGGGAGGTTGAGAATCCATGTATCAAGGATATCAGCTGCCCGCCCCTCTTGCTTTTTGACTCTTCGGAGATGAGACTTAAGAGTCGCAAGCCCATCGTTGCCTCTCGAGTCCATACCACACACCGTTTCAGTGTCACGCCTGCTCTTCCTATTCCACTTTTTGGAGCGGACTCGTCCAAGGAGGACAGGGCGCGGCGTATCTGACCCTCCAACGTTGCGACCAGGCTCAAGTATGCCCTGAGCTCCCCGTTTACTGCGGCCCGCAGGCTTTGTCCCAGCAAGCCCCCTGCAGGCGTCTTGACCCAGTCTGTGAGACTCTTGTAGAGTAGTGACGGTTCGGCCAGACTGTGTAATAACGATATTAGAGGAGGAGGTAGCGTGGGCGGCAGTTTTAGACTGCTGTCCCCCGCAAACGGAAGTGTAGTCGACGATAGCCCTTGGAGTGTGAATGGCAGATCTCTCAGCAGTGAGGTCTCTGGAGGATCCAGTTGAGTGTGATTGTCAGAGAGGAGTCTTGATTTCAGTGTCACGTCCCTAGCGTCGGGCACTTCTGCATCCTCGTCTTCGTTTCTAGAGACGTCTGGGCCTTGTTTTGCCTCGTCTGGTGGGAACTTCTTTAGGCCGGTGGGCTGGAAAGCCTCCCGAATCTGCTCGTCTTCTCTGTGAGCCGATCTTGAGGACTGGGGCGTGGGTTCTGTCTCGCTGCGACGTATGGTCTCGACCCTCTTGTTTTCAGCGACCAGTCTCAAAGCCTCTAGCGGCAGGGGCTCGTCCGGATCTGGGGAGTCGGCGAGTTGATATAGCAGGTATAGGATGGCCCATTTTTGCTGCAAGACTGGTACTGATAGCAGACGTGTGTAAAGATTGGTGAATCGGAGTGCGGCGCTGGGGTTGGTCGAAACCAGCTTCTTCTTGATGAGATCGTGGGCATGATTGCTGTCGGCGGAGATGGCGGGGGATGAGGTGCTGCGACAGCACAAGTCAACAGAGCTCACAGGCCGGAATGTAGACAGCGCATGGCTTTTTCTTACTCGTTTAGGATCGCATGCGCCAGTTCGATATTTTCCTCCGCCGTCTCTTGCACGAACTCCCTGTCCTCCTCTCTGCGGGCCTTGGGGATGATGTGTCCTACGAGCTGCTTGATACCGGCGTCGACATGCTTTTGATTGTTGCGCGACATGGTCGCATTGTCGCGAGAGTGGACAAGGCTTGCACTCAGGACGCATGCAATGACGAAGAAACGCAAGGAAAGCGGACTGAAAGGTAAGACGGGCGAGTCGAATCGTTTCAATGGTGTCTGGCGCAGGGTATGTTGATGTATCGTCAAAGTGGGATATTGACTTCAATAACGCGTCTTGCCTGGCAGGTAACGCGCAATAGGTGGCACGGCGGTGCAGCTTGGCGGGCGCATGCAGGGGCCTAGGTCCTGGTAAGTACTAACCCTAGGCGGTCTTCGAAGTTCGGAGTACTAGGCTCCTGCAGCGGACGGTTTGACGGAACGGGGCTTGCCGCTAAACAGGCCAGGCTAGGCCAGCGGGGCTGGTCTTTTGCGCGACTCGGGGCCTCAACCGCAACTCAACTCAACCGCACTCCATCACCACCATCAGCCCGAGAAACACCATCCATTTTCTCCCCACCACCGGCCAGATTCATCGATCCGAGTCGAAAATCATGATCGCATAACTCCAGGCTCTCGTCTAATGCCCTGATTGTTCACCCTGCCGCGAGGCGGTAGGCACATTCTCCGCAGGCGACGACGTTGACGGTCCACCAACAACCGCGATCGCCAACCTCCCACGACCCCCCCCCCCAGTCAAAATGCCCGACATCAACCCAGCCGAGCTGTCAAGGCTGGCCGTCAGCCTTTCGACACCTACCCTCGCATCCAAGACAATAACCGTCTCGACACCTTCGACCAATCCTAAACCTGTCAAGACTAGTCAAATAATACCTGCACGAATTGATCTCGAGCCCATATACGCCGCCCTCAAGTCCGCCGTGGGCAATGAAGCATGGGCAAAATACAAGGAAGCCATTACCCAATTCCTCATCGGTCAGTACATATGTGCCTTGTACCTTATACCTCTGCAGCGTATCGATTCTCATTGTCAAGTGTAGGCCGCCTAAACCAAAGCGAATTCTCGGAACGAATCGACCCTATAATCACATCACCCGATGGCGTCAAGGAACATTTACATAATCAAGTCCTCACTGCACTCTATGCCAATGTCACCCGTGAGATGCCCGACCCGGGCCTGGCCCCATGGGTCAGCGCCAACGACAAGCCCGCAGTCGGTGCAGGGAGCAAACCTGTGTCTGGCGATGCCGCAGAGCGGCGGCTGAAAGCAGAGGTCATGCAACTGCCTAGTCGTGATCGAAGGCGGATCAAAGACCTTCAACAGAACGAGGTGCGCTCACGACTGTGCCAAAATGGGGGCTATCATCCCCCATGCCCCTATGTTGTATCTATTGTGCTGATATCATCCTGTTCAGGTCGACCCATACGTCTCAATGGCCGATCTCTTCACCGAACACCATCAGAGGGCGAAGAGGCCACGAAATGCCGAGGAAAGCGCGCCAAGTACTGGCTTGAACATGAGTATGTGCAAATGGTTTGGAAGGTGCTTTGGATCTGTCTGCTAATGCAAGTGTAAGACCGAGAACAAGATATCCGGAAACGATACATGAACCCCCTATCACTAGAGTCAGGAGAGTTCCCCGAAGCCGGCTACATCGACTCACGCATGCTGCCATACTGCTACGAGGCCGGCCTGGAATCTGCAGCCCCAGACTCGGCTCAACTAGTCTCAGCCGCAACAGAATCATTCATCAAGGAGGTTTTGACTTCTGTTTTCAGCAGGACTCGGAGCAACGGGCCTGGCGAATCGGGCAGTGCTGGCTTTGGCACTGGGTCCAGCTGGATCCAGACGTATAAATACAAAAAACAGCTGTCCAAAGAAGAGGATGCTGCACAGCGAGGCGAGGTCACACGTGACAAGTCAGGCCTGCTACCCATCGAGTCGAAATACGCAGGCGAGAGAGGACCTCTGAGCATGGGTGACCTCTCCTTGGCACTTGAGATTGCCGACTGCGGCCTGGCTCAGTTTCCGGTACTCGTCAGGGGTCTCGAGAACAATTATCGCGACGGAGAACTGGAGCACCTTGACGACTACTCTTTTGTGGATGGGTATGAGAAGAAAGCCGCCCAGGACGGCGATGGCGACCTATTGATGGCAGGAATCGACAAGGGCAAACAGCCACAGTTGCCCAATGGACTATCGCATGATGACGAGATGGACATCGACGCGGACTATTTCTGGGCCGGTGCCGATGATAATGCCTTGGACGCACTGGACTCTGTACTGGAATCGACCTTGGCAGTCGCATAGGGAAGCCCTCGCAACTGGTCAGCAAATCACTTTCGGTCACTATGGACAGGGTTGGAGTACACCGAGGATATAAGAAAAGGGTCTACCAAGCACGGTCACGGCGTTTTAAGCGGCTTTCACGTATGCAGCGCTTTATACTTGCAGCGGATGGGGCTTTTTGTTCTGTGGGAACGGTTCCAGATATCGCTGCTCATGAGCTCCTCTTCGATATCTGGTACAATTTCCAGGATTTGGCGTTTAAGGGAACACGGCCTGGAGGCCCGGGTTGGGACAAAAATTTTGCTTTCAGGGACGATACCCACAGGTGGAATCTCCACGAAGGAGTCATTTGAATTACCCAAGGTGTCACGGTGGTCTGTGAGGGGACCAGGTTTTTGGGCAGAAGGTTGTCAATTGCACAGAGTTGCAACTGGGCCCTGAAAAGATGCTTTTGTCCTTTGGGTGCATAAAAAGCATTAGACGTAGTGCAAGTTCTCCTTTGTCCATTATAGCACAGAAGGAGTTCCAGAGTCTCAGCTGGTGGGCAGTGTTGTTGCAGTGCAGAGAGGGATGCAGGTAGTCTTTGAGTTTATATGCATCATAGCAGAGGACTTTGCAGAGTTGGAATTGGAGCTTCAACTTGTAAAATCTGAAGTCGTGCAGTGGACGCAGTGAAGTCAATGCCCAGAACATGCAGCTGCAGTGTGGAACAGCAGGTACTTTTAAATACGTGGTCCGCGTTCCAACAGCTTACCCCTGCTCGACGCGCAGGGGTCCCACGTCGCGTAAACGACCACAACCAAACGCGTCGTCCTCCACGGTCCTTCAACGTCAAACCACCACCCTTCCTGCATTTCTACAAATAACAGACTCAATTCCCAAAGCAATGATTCTGATATGATATTTGATGGTAATCTCACCTCACAGGAAATTCAGTGAAGACGTCTTACCACACACCACGCTATGGCAACTTCGCAACCGCCCACTTCCTCTCCGGCCCGGAGCGCGGCATCGCCAGAGCGCTTCGAATTGTCACCCCAGTCGAGACTCAGAAAATTGCTGGCGACTGTGGGCAGCGATTCGGACGAAGATACGCCAAATACCACAATAAGAAAACCACAGCTTTCCCGGCAGACCTCTTCTCTCCCACTTCAAACGGACAACACCACAGCTCATGCCTCTGGGGAGGATGACGATGAGGATGATGTTGTACGGCCCAGAGGCCGACTTGCGGCTCGTATGCAGGGCCGTGCCTCTGTAGAACCAGATGATGCGAGGGAACGCGTGAGGAAACTCCTGGAAAAGGACCCGACCAAGGCGCCAACTGCGGATGTCGAGATGGCGGACACGGACGGAGAGACCGAGAGTGACGACGAGGGTGTTCTTCGGCCACGAGGACGGCTTGCTTCGCGCATGCAAGGAGCAGCATCCAAAGATACCACAGCACGCAAAGGCAATTCGCCATCCAAGGATCCTTCTCAGGCACCATCGGGAGAAGACGCTGAGGATGTTGAGATGGCAGACGACGACGAGGATGAGGACAGACCCGTCCGGGCACGAAATTTGAAGCCAAGACAACGAAACAGCGCGGCACCAGAGCCCAGCACTGCGCCGTCTCAGAAAGATTCATCTCCGGGCTTATTTGTCACACCGTCCAAACCGCCCCCATCGGCACAGGAGAGCCCAGCGGCAGAGTCGGGAAGCGACGCCGACCTACCAGCCATCAAGAGTGACCGCTTCAAAGCTTTGGTCGAGAAGAAACGCCGGGAGCGCCTCGCCCGCGAAGCCGAAGAGGCCAGGAAGAAGGAGGCGCGCGCGGCAGCTCTCGAGGAGCTGGGCGACGATAAGACCGATGACGTCTCCGATATCACCGACGACGACGGCGGTCGCAAGCTCACGCAGAGGCAGCAAAAGGCCCGTCCGGCCAGGAAGGCGAGCAAGAAGGCCGTCGAGGAGATGAACCGCGAGACGCAGCGCATGCAGCGCGCCATGCAGTTGGCGCACGAGGCCAAGACCAAGAAGAAGATCGCCAAATCGTCGCTGTTTGAGAGGTTCAATTTCAATCCTGCTGGGAACGCGCCGGCCAAGGAGAGCTCGAGTCGGCCGCAAACGCCGGTGTCTGCGAAGAGTCTGAAGAGTACGGATGCTGAAATGCAGGATGCTAGTACTCCACCTAGCTCACCACCTGCACGGGTCGAGGATGTGCTGGGCAAGGATCTCGACGGAGTGCAAACACATGCTGGGGCAGCAGCCCCTGAGGCATCTACGACGTCCAATGCGGGGCTGGGAGAAGACGAGGATGATGACCTGCCCGACATCCTGGACCTGCAAGCCTTTGCACGCAAACCACTTGACAAAGGCAAAGGCAAAGCCACGGCACCAGAAATTCAAGCTCCTACTCCCTCCAAACCTGCACCCAAACGACAAGTCCGAGTCAAACTCCCTCCAATACAAGCTAGACAAGTATCTCTCGGCTCTGATGAAGAAGACGAGCTTCTGATTGTCAACCCCAAGAAGAGCAAGCTGGACGCCGTTTTCGACCGCATCCCCACAAACATAGCAAGAGAGTCCAGATCCCTCCGTCTTTTACGTCAACTGGCCCACCTTGACTCCCCTGAGCGCAAGGCCCACAAGAAGACCGATAAGTCCGCCATGACACCCGGCGAGCTCCAGGCTCACCTCCAGCAGCGCGCCCGCGAACAGGCCAAGCTCGAGCGCGAGCGGCGGCTGGAGATGCTCAAGGCCAAGGGCATCCACATACAGACCGAGGAGGAGCGTGAGCGCGATCGCGAGCAGGTCGAAGATATGGTGGCACGTGCGAGACGTGAGGCCGAGGAGATCATGTCTCGCGAGAGGGAGGAGGCTAAGCAGGAGAAGAGGGCGAATGGAGATGATCCGCTGGCTTGGGACGACAGTGGCAGTGACGATGACTACGAAGAAGAGCCTGAGGAAGCGGACGACGAGAACGCGGAAGATGTGGATGAGGCTGATGTTGAGCTGTCTGGCTCTGAGGAAGAAGACGATGTTCAAGGCATGATAGTCGACGGTGACGGCGACGCGAACGACGGAGAGCCAGCCGATGTCGAAGCCAACGCGACGCCCAAGAAGACCTCTGCCGTGCATAATCTGGTTGATGAGGCTGCTGGCGAGGCTTCAGCAAGCGAGGGCTCGGGCTCGGGCTCCGAGACTGAGCAGTCGTGGGTCGACCCCGACGAGGAAGAAGAGAAGCACCGCTGGGGCGCTGATTCCGACGAGGAAAAGGACGAGGCACCTGCCTTCGTGCAAGCCCGTCGCCCAAAGAAGCGCCTTGCGGTCGTCTCCGACGATGAGGATCACGAGGTGACACCTAAGCCACTCAAAACCTACACCATCGACTTCACACCCCGACCGGCTGCTACCCAGGCCATGAATCTCACGCCAGGCCCTAAGAACGATACCTCACCTGAGGTGCCGACTTCCGTTCTGCGATCTGCTGCGAAGACCTTCATCCCCGGATTGCCAGTCGACGCTGGTGGGCCCGCTGGTCTCGGCCTGACCCAGATATTTGCTGGGACGATGGACGACAGCCAAGCGGGTCCTCTGCAGTCACCATCGCAGCCTATGCCCACGTTCGACAATTTCCCCGACTCGCAATTCTCGCAGAACGTTACAGAGTCCTCGGATGCCATGGTGCTTGATAGTCAGACCGTCCCAGCGACTCAAGCAGAGACACAGGGCAGCGAGATGGAATCTCAAATCCGTCTTGACTTCACCCAGTCCCAAACGCATGGCCTGGATAGTCTACTGAGGAACGATCTTGCCACTCAACCCTCTCAGTCTTTCGAACCGACCCAAGATGGCGGGTTTCAGGACTGGACCCCTTTAAAGGAGAGGTTCGTCGAGCCACCCGTGTCGACTGTAGACACCGTCATTCAAGATAATAACCCTGTCGGAGACATGTCCCACGAGTCGCCGCTCTTGCAGAAGCGAGGTCGTCTTCGGAGGAAGGCCGTCATCGCTTCGGACTCGGAGGATGAAGATGGCCTTGATGTTCCCACACAGCCAACAGCTTTCAACGTCATGCAAGATGCCGCGGCCAAGGAAAAGAGGCGCAAGGAGCGGGAGGAATTCAACAAGAAAAAGAGCAAGGCCAAGGACATGGTTCACGAGCAGGCCGAGGAATCTGAAGACGAGTACGCAGGTCTCGGTGGTGTCGATGGCGAAGACAGTGACGACGATGACCTCGGATCTGTCCATGAGATGATTGATGATCAGACGCAAGGGAACAAGGTCGACGAGCTCAAGATCGCTGCCCTCCATGCGTAAGTCCAAACAGCTGCCGCTTTATGCACAATCCTAAGCTAATAAATACACGCAGCGAACGAACACGAGCCGAAGACGCCAAACAGACCGACAAGCTCTTCAACGACATCACTAGGGGCATGCTAAGGCGCAAGCGCGGCGCCGACTATGACCTCTCGGACTCAGACGACGGTGGCGAGGCCCGTCGCCGCCTGAAGAGGCGGCAGTTCGCCAAGATGCAAAAGGCTCTGTACGCGAATGAGCGCGTCTCCAAGGTCGCTGAGAACCCACGCAACCAAGCCTTCATGCGCACAATCGAGGACGTTGGAAGCGACGAAGAGATGGACTTCTTGTTCGAGCCGGCAGCGCAGGCTGGTAACGATGACAGTCAGTCCACGGCAGGCGCCCAGTCGCAGGAGCAGATCGTTCCGGACAGTCAGCCCCCTGCTCCTGATACGGGTGCGCAGCGACCACCGGCTCCTGAGCGTAGGACGAAGACAAAGCGCAAGCCTGCCAGCTTGGGCGAGATCCGCGAGACGCTGTCGAACCTCCTTGACGAACCTAGTAGCAATACCGTCATCACCGCCACGGACTTTGGGTCCGATAGCGAAGGTCACGCGGACGGCTCCGACGAGGAGGGCTCCTCGTCCAACAAGGAGAACGCCAAACCGCGCCGCCGGCGACACGCAGGTGCGGTCGTGGACCGCATCAGCCTCAAGCGCCAGGGCTCGTCGAACGTCTCCACCGGCGGAAGCAGACTGGCCTTCGCGGCGCCCTCGTCCACGGCGGCGAACGGCGGCTTCAAGGTCCCTGCGCTGCTGCGCAAGGCGACCACGAACTCGCTCATGAGCACCAGCTCGACTGGTAGCTCCGGGTCTGGCGCTGCCGGCGCGAGCGGAAGTGGTTTCGGCGACGAGGCCAAGATCAAGAAGAATGCGGGCAAGAGGAGCGGTGTGAGTTACCTTGCGAGGGAGACCGACCGGCGGGCGAAGTTGGTGGAAGCGGAGAAGCGCAGGGAGGAGAAGAAGTTCCGCGCGGTGGAGGGACGGGGCAAGGTGGTCGGGGGTTTGTTCGGGGCGGGCAAGTTCGAGTGAGGTGTGCCCTCGGATGTTCGACTGTCATGGTTGTTGCTGCATCGTTTCTTCGACAGACCCTGGAGACAATTTGTTTTCGAAAGGCACGTTGAAGTAAAGGTTTGGGACACGAGTGTTCACGGCGTTTTCTCCCCCACCGGATCGGGATGAGGGTGGTTCACACGTCATCTGCAGCTCTCACTCGTTTGACCATTTCAGCATTCGCTCAGAATTCATACAAATCATCGAAGTAATATTGTATTCTGCGATATAGAAAACTCGTTGCATTTGACACTGCTGAATTACAACATGCAAGCCAGGAAATGGGAGTGCAGGCGACCGGCAGAACACTGTCCATTCCATCTGCTTGCGGTGATGGCTTGTAGAAACCTGACCAGTCTGGTCAAAGCATGCTCGTCTTTCATTGTCTATGACCTTCAAGAATGACAATGCCCTCTGTAGACCTTGTGCAGAACAGGATCGACTTGAGCCTGGAATGAAGTCCTCCGCTGCGTCTATCAACTTGTTGACAAACAGCCCCCCCCCCCCCCATATCAAGACAATGGCTTTGTTCAGAAGACGACGGGCTGCCATGAAGAGGGGGCAGGCCGCGTCTTCCGGGGGTCCCTGTAAGGCTCAAGCCACTGCCGAATCTTCAACCAAGGGTCTTGAAGGACCAGACGACTACAAAGGCACTGTGAGAGCTCGAGGGCGTTGGAACTCGTGCAAGGCCTGATTCCTGCTTGGTTGAGAGCCCAAGTGGCTTTGGATTTCATGCGTCTCTGTCCACATCGGACCCAGTCCCCGGTGAAGGTGCACCTGATCAATGATTCGAAAGTAGACTCTGGGGAAGCAAGGCCCTTGACACAACAAGATGGCTGTCGAGGCACGGCTCCAAGGTAGGATAATCTATATGGACAAGATAGACAATGGATCTTTGGCACAACGAGACTGTTTGCCCATAGCCATCATAGCCTCGTGTTCGGGAGACTCACTTGGAACCCCTTCTTAAGAAAGGTCAACCCCGTTCTGAAGATGGTGTTCTTGATCTGCATCATCATCATCATCATCACCGACTGATCCGCCCTGAGTCTGCTGGCCAGCCTTCCTGTTTGTTTCAAGCTTGACATACCTCGTCGAGCATATACCAAGTGTCGACCACTTCAACTTGAAGCTGTTACTTTACGCTATAATACATTTATACATACCTCATATTTATTTCACCGAAATTTCAAACAACAGCGGAAGGTTGGCAGTTGAAATATTCGAAATTCCAGCTACTCTACTTCTACATAGCCAACACGACCCAGTCAGCCATGTGTAACACCACCTGGATCCAATATTCGAATTGTGACCACAACAAGGAAATCCAGGCACGTACTCTATGTGCGATTGGCTTTGCTCAGGGCGCTGATGTCCGAAAACGGTTATTTTGTTGGGACGAGGTTCCTCAGGGAATCTCTAAAGTCGAGGGATATTGTCCTTCGTGCTTATTCCGCCTGAAGACGTACGGAAACTCCGACCCTGCCCAATCTCTTCGCAACCTCGGCCTCATCAAGACCCGCAAATGCCGCGCTTGAAAAACACCCATCAGCCCCAATTCTAGCCTTGTTTGCGGAAAGCGGTCATCTTCTCGACGCTCTAAGACCTGTGGTTGTTGACGTTGACATCAAGGCTGGCCTTGTCTTTTCAACTTCCGAGTCTTCCGTATACATCGTGCAACTACACGGCAGTAAACTCTTGCGGATGAATAATGGCCATCTCCTCCTTCACATATATTAGCTAATATATTATAAATTTTGTGGTTCAAATCTCAAACCCTTTTCAAAGTCACTTCGTGTCAATCACACTTCTTGCCGTTTGTGAGATCCCGTTGCCCCCCCCCCCCCTTTATGGTGGTCTTGGTACATCTGAGATTGATTGATGGATGAATGCAAACATACTTTGCTCATGCATGATTCTGTCCACAGCTTTCTGTACTACTCTCGCTGCAATATTCTTGGTCCAAATGAGACTGCTGCAACTGACTACTCTTAATTACGCACATGTGCACAGATATGCCTCATGAGGGATTCATTCAAACCCCTTTTTCGTCGTCCCTCAGAAAATCCAAGATCAATTTATATTCCATCCGCAGTTCCTCAAATGGACATGCAATCGTAGTGAGTAATCTGATTGTCCCAGTCCGGTCTACAATCGTAGTATCCAGGGGCAGCAAGCGTAAGGTTCGGGCCAGCAAGACATGCATCGAGGCCGCTTGTCCGTAAAACGTCAGCAAACGATATTCGGGCATCACCAGATTGTCGACCCAACTCACCTCCAAAACCGACACATGTATCCCGACGGCATCTGAATTGAGGAGATAAAGCTGAATTTCGTGCTGTCTACGGACCAGTGGATGTTGGCTACATGTACTGCATTCCTAGTCAACATCCACAATGTGACGTTCCCCTTCTGCAACCTTTGGGGTTCTTACCGCAGCCGCTGTCAATAGGTGAGAGGTCGGTTCTCGAGCATGGTCCCTGCAGGTTGAAATCGTTACAGAGAGTCAACGTGTTGTCGTTGATCCTGCCGAGATTCGGCGCTGGACTAGCCACAGAGATGGTTGCCGTAGCAAACAGTGCTACGAGGCTGAAGAACCTCATGTCGATTGCTTTCCTCTTTCCGAACTCAACAATAAGAGTGTGTAAAATTGTCGATGACCACGAGGATTATCGTATAAGGCGAGATTAGTGGAATGACCGCGAGCCTGTGTGTGGACACAACACCCTATTTATGTACATCATATCAGCTCAGTGGGATACGTCACACGGGTCATTTGCGTCCTCGGGACCGGTTTTCAAATCGTACATGACTTATCCGTACGGAATTTTCACGCACGGCTAAATCACAGAGCTGTGAGTCCTTAGGGCACTATCGATGACGAGGCGGCAGGTTCAGCTGCCCGGTCATCTGTCAAAAACAAATGCGACAAAGCTGGACGAGAAAACATACCCCGATGGCGCAAAACCGCTCGGCCACAACGCTCGAGCCAATGGGAAATGTGAACTAGTTTCGATAGTCACGCCTCGTTTGTATCCCCGAGTGAACTTGTGTGGTCACACCAGAAGCAACAGGGCACTCAGATTCAAGTTTCTCCTCGAAATTAGACCATGTCGACTTAGTCAATGTCTCACAAGGCACCCTAAGAACCTAAAGTATCTTAAGACTCCAGGAAGGAGGTATCGTATCGAGGCAAGCCATAATGTAAATGATGGGATCAAGAAATCTTCAGCACTTGATAGCCATATTTTTGTCTCGTCCAAGTCAGTGGTCTGCATACAATGGTATGGCCTTGGCAGAAATTTTGACTTTTCGACATCACTACCTACATTTAAGGAGGTAGGCGTAGCCAGGCTCAACCGCTTAGGCGACCTGGCACCGGAATAAGAGACATGCTTCCAACATGCAAGTTCCTAATAGCTGGAGTGCTGTCCTCCCACCTCGTACAAGAACACATGCCGTTGGAGCCTTGATTCGAGATATGCTGGCTCCCTCAACTGACTTCGATGTCAAAGCCGACGCTGAAATGACTGTACATCATTTCGGCTGTCTAACTTGCCAAACCCAGGGCTACGAATGGCGCTCGAGCGAGCATCCAATTTCCTCGAGGCTATTTAGGTACTCAACGCGTTACTCTGATTCCAAATGCTTTTGGCCTGTGATCAGGACTCAAAAGTACCTTGAAAAGCTGCGATATGACAATTGGCATGATTGGATACTTAATCCCAACCCGCAGAGGCCACGGCGTGCTATATGGACACACCCAATACCGAGAACACCTTAAATGGCCCGCTCCTCCCCAAATGCAATCGCCAGCTCATATTGTCCCCTGATAGGTACAATACAGCTTATGAGTAAAATCAGTGAACCCTCGATCATCGAACGGACGATTATCCCACAAGTCTTTGGCTCCGAAAAAGCTGTCCAACAGGAGGTTACTAGTCGATCTATTTATCTAAGCCCTACATACTACCTAGGTATGTTTGACCGAGTGCACTCAAGGAAAGGTACGTCGCATAAGTCACTTAATCGACGACCGCGCTACTCGTAGTGAGACTTCAGCAGTCACTAGGCCCTGAATTTGTAGCGTGGCGCTTCAGCGATGGTCTATGCGACGGCTTGGCTATCAGGCCAACTGCGGACTCTGCCAAACTCCCAGCAGGTCGAGCATCTGCCACTACCAAAGGTCAGTCGTACATGAATCGAAACAAAACCTAATATACTTCGGTAAAGCACATGGAGGCTTTGAGCATAGCCTGCACGTGGCCAGCATCGTGATTCTCATCACTCGGCCGGGCCAAGTTAAGCTCAATCCAATAATCAAATTCGTAACGGGCCATAGTGACTCCGTTTGTTAATTAAAC
This sequence comes from Dendrostoma leiphaemia, assembly GCA_026120015.1. Classification (NCBI taxonomy): domain Eukaryota; kingdom Fungi; phylum Ascomycota; class Sordariomycetes; order Diaporthales; family Erythrogloeaceae; genus Dendrostoma; species Dendrostoma leiphaemia. The sequence continues at coordinate 42,913 of JALRMF010000038.1, read as the reverse complement.
TTCGCTATCTCTGTAGCGACGGTGATGTGTATAGTGAACCGCTGATCTCCTTGGTATTGACGAAGGCCCGGCACCTCGTCGATGGCCGAAACAGAAAACTTTTACCTCGTCTTCTGACCCATTCTCAATATTCTTGATGCGAAAACAATCATAAGTCGATCCGCCCAGAATATGACCGTGCCCGCTTCGGCCCAACTCGGAACGTGCCGAACGGTGAAGCATTGCAAGTTCTGCTCTGGCCAAGATCTAAGTCCCGGCTTTTGAGAGTCACCGCCAAGGTTTCCTGTTTACGATATAGCTTCGTTGCCATCACCATCCTCAACACCGCCGCAATTCGGTCAGCAACATGTCCCGATGAACGCAGTGCTAGCGAGGCCTCTCTTTGGTACTATGCGGGATACGGAATCAGTAACGCCGATTACTTGGAGCCTCAACGCGGTCCTGTTATCAGTGACAACATGGAGGTGCCGAAGTACATATACCAGCTTGCTCTTCGAGCAAGTCATGGAGCGTGTAGAGTGCTCATCGGGTCATCGCTTCTCCTGGCTGTCGTACTTTCACTTCTGATCCTGCTTTCTTCAATTCTTTCTGTGTTACTATACTGATAATTTCCATCTCTCGTCACTCATCTTACTCAGATTCTTTAAAAATGCGCCTCTCAGCTGGACTCGTCGCGGTTGCCGCCCTTCTTGGCACTGCGTCCGCACACACCCGTGTTTTCTCGGCCTGGGTCAACGGCGAGGACCAGGGCGATGGTCGGACGACGTACATTCGTTCCGCTCCCAATAACAACCCCGTGAGGGACCTGACCAGTCCGGATCTGAGTTACAATGCTGCTGGCGGAACAGCGATGCCTGACTTTGTGAAGGCTGCCGCTGGCGACACAGTCAGTCTCGAGTGGGTACCTGGGTATGTACTTTCTGGCCGCCTCACAGAAACAAGCCTCTGACACCCCATGCTAGTATCACAACACCCGAGGTGATGACATTATCGCCTCGTCTCACAAGGGCCCCATCATGACATACATCGCCCCCTACTTTGAGGACAATGGTGCCGCCCCGGCGTGGACCAAGATCGACGCCGAAGGTGTCACAAGCAACACCTGGGCCGTCGATAACCTCATTGCGAGTAAGGGCAAGAAAGACTTCCAGATACCCAGCGCTCTCAGGGCTGGTAAATATATGGGTGAGCGCCCCTTACTTTGCCTCGGATCGTTTCGGAAATCACCCTTTTACTTACGGATCCTCACCCATAGTTCGCCAAGAGATCATCGCCCTGCACGAGGCGGATGCGACATTCGACCAGAGCCCAGCTCGGGGAGCACAGTTCTACATGTCGTGCGTACAATTCGACATCTCAGGTGATGGCACCAGCGTTCCGAGCGACGACTTCGCCTTCAACGACGGATACAGCTATAGTGACCCCAGCATCCACTTCAACTTATATGGGTGGAGCACAAGCGACTACATTATTCCCGGACCCGCCTTGGATGCTAAGCTCACCGGCGCCGCATAGCCTGAGATGCGTGAGATGCGCTTCCAGCGCCGTTGAGATGGCTAGTATGTGATATATGCCCCAGCTTTTCTCGGAGCCGAAATCATGTCTATATGGCGGAGTGCAAGTCGGATATAGAGCTTTGCTTCTGCAATGTTTATTTCTTCTTGATTCCGCGATCTCGGGCCGGAATTTGTACCTATAGTGGATCTAGTCTGTCGATATCCAACAACAGACATTACAACCAAACCCAACTCACGAGGGACCGTCGAGAGTCTGCCGTAAGTCCGGCTGCACACAGGAGGTGACCTCGAGAATCTCCGCCCACGTTCGCCTCATGAACGGTTCGTCTTTAGCAAGAACCCCGACACTAGAAGCGCGTCAGCCGTTTTCTGGCAATAGGCAATAGAATGATAGCGAGAAGGAGAGACACTCACGGATACAGAACATCATGATGCCAAAACCGCCCATGGCTCTTTGGCCCCAAAGCTGTCGCGCTGACAAGGGATCGCGCGCCCTGCTCGGCGGTGCGGGCGAAGATGGCCTGAAAGACGGAGCCAGTGACGTGAGACCACGCGCCAAAGTTGCGGCCCAGGTCCGTCTTGCACAGATCGGGGCAGACCGCATTGATGATGACGCCGGGGTCCTTCTCGGTCGCGCGCGCCACGGCCAGCATGGCGGCCATGCCGAGCAGCTTCACCATGCAGTACGACCTGGTGGCGTCCCAGCCCTGCTCGTCGTTTGCTGCCCGGAGGAGGCTTCCGCTGCTGCGGGTGAGCCAGTCTTCGTGCACCTGGTCGTGCCCGTGGCTATTGACGAAGGTCATGTGGACCGGCCGGCCTCGCGCTGCGGCCGTCGAGCGCAAGAGAGGCAACAGCAGAACGGACATGAGGGCGGTGGAGAGCGCGTTGACCTGCAACGCCATCTCCCAGCCTTCCGAGGACTTCTGGAAGCCGGGGTTGCCCAAGCCTGCATTGAGCAGCGCAACGTCAAGATGCTGGGTCTCCTTTGCCAGAGCGCGGACGAAGTTTTGGACTGAGGCGAAGCTGTCCAAATCAACAGTTATGATGACGATAAAGTCGCCACTGCGTCCAGTCTGCTCTACGATGCGCCTCTTCGCGTCTTCACCTTTGGCGGCGGATCGGACTGCGAGGATGAGCTTCTCTGCGCCCAGGGCGGCGTATTTAATTGCGGCCTCGAAGCCCAAGCCTGTGTTCGCTCCGGTGACGAGGACTACCATGTCGGCGAATGAGATGGAGAAGTCCCTGGGCGGATTATTTCGGGACCACCACAGAGCGCCGAGCCGACCTAGGCCTGGCGGTGGGCCCCCTGGCGCCTCCCTTGCCATTATGATGCTCGGTTTTGACATGAGGGTAGTGTGTGCTGAATGTTAAGTGCGCTAGACAGCTCGAAATTCAAGATGAAGGCTTTCCAACAAATTGGAGCCGAAGATAGGGCTTGGGCAGCAGGGTAGAGGGAGGGGGAGGTGTGTGCCGGTAGCTGTTATTCAGCACAAGAAAAGCTGGATGCCGAGAGTGATAGACAATGATGTTCACAATCAATATACAAAGACAAGCACAATTTGCGTGCCTTTATATTTCGATGATTAGCTGGAAGCCTTGCGGCATGACTTGTACGGGGCTGACGGGCGGCAGTAAGGTGAACGCCTTGCGGTAACTTGCCCAGAACAGTTAGCGTCCGCAACTCTTGCGTCCAGGGAAGTGAGTCTACGCCGCTGCCCCGGTGTCCAGGGTGGATGCTGATTGCTGTTTATTGACGATCACTGACACATGTTTGAGTTCTTTCTCTTAGGACATGCTGAGCTGATGGCTTCGAGGCAACAGCGCAGCCATCACGGTCAGCAGCGGTTGTAACATGCCATGTCTCCGTCCGTCACGGCTGAATTGTACACGTCAATGGTGGACTGATGAGATCCCAATGTCATTCTGTTGCAAATTAAACCAATAAAGCCCCCAATTGCACAATTTGATTTTCAGTGTAGCGACAAGCACCTTGCAAGGTTGTAAGATGAACGCAAAGATGGGATGGATTATTTAAGCCACAACTGGGCGGCATTGTTGGTCGTGGGATAAAGCGGGTCCGGCTTAGTCAACCTGCATGAGACACATGCAAGTACCCAGGTACCTTTCCTTCACTTCCTTCGCAGCTCGAGCTCCGGGACACATTGCCCTTGTTCGTCGACACGAACCAGCTCAGTGTCCTTAGGCACAACAGTCCTTGACCTGACCGAGACAATCGAGACAATCGCTCGTTTCTCCCAATGTAGTCGAGATCCTGGAATCCTGTCAAGATGTCACAAATGCTCTCCCTCCTGGGGTGGACATTCCTCCCGGACGTGAGTAGTTTGCACCAACGCCCTCCCCCCCGTTGTCACCCTTCAGGCGTTTCTTCTGCAATACTGACGGGACTTATCGACAGATGGCCACTCGATTTCTGCAGAACCTCTACTACAATGTCACCATCCGTGCCGGCTCCCCCCGTCCCCAGCCCGGTCAGCAACGCTGGGCCGAGCACTATCGGCGCACCTACATCCTCGTCGTATGCGTCTATCTCCTCTTCACCATCTACGAGGCCGACTGGGAGCTGCAGCGCGCTGCCAACAGAGACTTCTACTCTATACTTGGCGTATTTCCCGACGCTAGCCTCAAGGACATCAAGAGACGCTATCGCCAGTTGTCGGCCGTCATGCACCCGGACAAATCCACCGGCTCCACGGCCTTCGACGTCGACGTATACATCCGGGTACAGACCGCCCACGAGACGCTCTCCGACGACGCGAAGCGCTTCGCCTACGACCGCTTCGGCCCGGACATGGTACACTGGAAGGAATGCACCGTGATCCGCGACTACGTGATGAAGGGCGCATGGGACCTGGTGGGCTACTACGGCGCCGGTGCGGTCGCGCTCTACGTCTTTCCGAAGCTGGGCTACTTCCGCGACGGCATCTACTGGCGGTACATCGCCTTCGCGGCCCTGCTCGTCTTCGAGGTGTACACCATCACCCGGCCGGGCCACCCGTGGTTCCTCGAGGGCCTGCTCAACCCCTTCCTCGCCAACGCCGTCAACCCCCTCCTGTCCTTCTGGGCCCCCGGCGCGGCGCACCCGCCCTACGTCCCGTTCCAGGCCGTCGCCATCGCGCGCAAGCTCAGCATCACGCTGTCCATCGCGCTGAACCAGGTGCTGCCGTTCCTGACGGCCGACACGCGGGGCGGCAGGATACAGCTCAGGAAGCGCGGCGGCGGCGAGGACCCCGCCCGGGTGAAGCAGAGCCTGGACGAGCTCGAGAAGGCCGTGCAGGGCGTGCACGCAGATGCGGGCCGCATGGTCAAGATGGAGGCGTCGCCGTTCGCGGGCAGCCCGGATGCCATGGCGACGCTGAAGGAGAAGGTCAAGAGGTGGCTTATGGACAACACGTATAGGAACGATCCCATGACCAAGGCAGCGATCAATGCGAGGTTTGTGAGGCGCAGGCAGGATGCACCAGCTGGGGCACAGGGTAACGGGGTCCGAATGAGACCGAAGCCCTCCGCGGCGCCTAACGTTGACTCTTGAGCTCGAGGTCGCTTTTGCCTCGAGAGCTTTGGATTTTAGGTATATACGATGTACCAATCCAACCATATTGCCCCAGATTTTGACCATGTGCCCACGCAGCTGCCATTCTAAATCCCTAATCTTTGTCAGAGGAAACCAAATCAAATATGTTCAGAACAAATGCGACTCAGTGTTCATAAGCTGGTCATAGCCTCTGCCGACCTCTGGTCTCGATCGGCATCAAGACCATCGCTATAAACGCCGACAAAATCAATGCTGCCGACAGGTAGATCGGCGTTGTGGCTCCATCACCGGGTAGATTCGCCGCCAGGATTGGTGCAATGAGCCCAGTGGCTCTGTTCAGAAAGCTCGCCACGCCCGTCCCGGCGCCTCGTACCGGAGCAGGGCTGTCGGACGACAGTTAGTCCAGCACAAACATCTCCCTCACGCACTTGTCCGACCAGGCGACAGCAAAGTAAAAGGAGAGGAGGAAGGCAGAACTTACAATATTTCCGGCGTGAACGCGTAAAGAACCCCGTACATGATGTTTTGTACGAAAGCCTCAACGCACGAGAAAGCAAGCTGCGCGGCCCCGGTCTTGCCATACTTGACAAACAGGAACAAGAAGCTCGCCGATACGAATGTCGATATGGCGAGCGTGCCTTTCCGACCGAGGAACGCGGACTTGTTGTCCACGGTGAAGTACGCCAGCACGCTCCCCGGCAGACCGACGATGCTCAGGATCGCGTAGTTCCGGTACGTCTCGGCTGAGATGTTGGTCGGGTCGGGGGTCTCACTCCTGCTGTTGCCGGCCTGCTGCTGCTGCGCAGGAGACCCGTTCCCGTGCGACAGGTACTGCGGGAGAAAGGCGTTGAACAGCGGGTAGCCCATGCCGATGGTCGCCCAGCAGAACCAGATAATGGCGGTGGCGAGGCCGAGCCTGCGGTTGCTGAAGAGCGGCCGCAGGCGCGCGCCCGAGAAGCGCTCGAGGCGGGCCTTGAGGACGCCCTTGGTCGACGAGAGGTCCACCACAGCAGCAGCGGCGCTGTGGTGCTGGTGGCGCTGCAGCCGAGACGTCTCGCGGCGGCTGCTCGACGACCGGGACCGGGACGCGCCGTTGTCCTCGACCACGGCGTCGAGGATGTCCTCGGTCAGCCAGGTCTTGGCGCCGTTGCGGTGGGCGAGGCCGTGCACGACGGCGACGGCCTCGGGCTGGCGGCCGCGCGAGAGGAGGTACTTGGGGCTCTCGAAGAGGTGGAAGACGAAGAAGCGCACGGCGAACATGAGCAGGGTGATGACGCCGATGGCGAAGATGAAGACGCGCCACCCCTGGTCGGCGGGCCACCGGCCGATGAAGAACCACGCCAGCAGCGAGCTCGCGAGCTGGCCGACGGGCCACCAGACGCTGAGCAGGGTCAGCAGGCTCGAGGAGGCGTCCGGGAGGAACTCGAGGAACAGGGCGCCGTCGACGGGCAGGTTGCCGCCGACGCCGAAGCCCAGCAGGGCGAAGAAGAAGCAGACGGCGGGCCAGGTGGGCGCGTAGGATACCAGGATGCCGAAGACCGCGGTGATGAGGAGGGTTGCGTTGAAGGCGATGCGGCGGCCGAGGATGTCGGAGCCGATGCCCCAGATGAAGGCGCCGAAGCACAGGCCCAGGTAGACGTACGAGGTCGTATAGCGGACTTGTTTCTCGGAGACGCCAAACTCGGCGGAGAGGGAGGGAAGGATCAGGGAGACGCCCTTGAAATGGGTTGGTTAGCTGAAGAGGATTTGGGTACACACTCATATAGGACTTCTAGCAAAGCTCGAATTGCTCTTGCTCACCTGCATCCAAAGACTGATATCGTTTCATTAGCGAAAGCCGCTCAGGAGGAGCAGGATAGAGGGCACATACTTATCTGCAAACCACCCAAAACCACATAGTATGAAAAGATGCCAATTGTATCTCCCCATCCCTATATCCTGAACAGCTTTATTAATGAGTGTCGATTTCACTGTCAAGAATCAGCACTGAGATCCATCCTCGCTTCATGTCCATCATTGCCTCCCAAATGCCACATCAACAGGGACAGCCAGGACTCACTATCATATTCCGACCCACCGCCCTCAGTCTTCCTGCGCACCTCCTTCCTCAGCCCCTCGACACTATACTCAGCAGCGCTCATCTGCAACATCCCGGCGGCCTCGTCATTGCCCGTCTGGCCCTTGTGGTCGTCGTCATCGTCAACGTCTCCGTCGTCCTCGCCGCCGTACTCGCCGTTCTCCAGGTCGCGCGCGGCCACCTCCTCGTACTCGGTCCGTCCGCACCGCGCGGAATGGCTGTGCAGATGCGCCCGCTCGAGCGGGATCAGGACGCCCGCGTAGTCGCTGACGGACTCGGTGCGCGCCGCGCGCCATCGCCAGGCGGTGATCCGGCCGGCCATGTATATGGCCGGATTGCGCGCTCTCTCTCGCTTTCTCTCTGTCTCTCACACACACTTATGTTTTGCTGAACCTTGTTCCGCTGCCCTATTTTACCCCACCTGTACTCTCGGGTCCGAGGTGATGAGAGCAGCAGTACAGGACAGCAATCTCTTGATCTTTCCAAAGAAAAATGGCGAGATGAAACAGGCGGTTGGGGATATGTTTTCAAATGTCTTCTCGTCCACGTGCATAGCAAGATTTCCGAAATTGAGTGAGACCTATAGTCAGCTTCGTCTGCGTGCGCGTGTGGCGTGTCTCAGACGGCTCCGGGCGACGGATTTAGGGTACTGGGGCCGGGTGTCGGTGTTCACGCCCGCCAAGGAATAAAAATAAAAGTCAAAGTTGATCTAACCTACACTGTCGTATTCATACGACTCCAGACCATCTGTTGAGCACCGGCAGCGAGAACACCATCAAGCGGACTTGTTCATATCCAAGGAAAGCTGGCGAAACAAAAGGCTCATTGAAGTTGGTTGAGGAAACCGTCTCGCCCGTCGATCCCGTAGCGCATGTGTCACGGCCGAAACAACCCTTGGAAGGGGTCCACGGGGTTTAGGGATACTAGTTGAGTGTCCTGTATTGTTGGAGCGAGTTGCCGCTATCAACCATGAACCCTGCAGCGGCTCGCTGCCGTGCTGAGTGCGTCCCCGAGGCTCCCCCACACTTCTCTTCGCCCCTTGTATATTGGGCCCTGGAAATGCCCTGTGACCACCGAGATTTGCTGCAGGTGGTCTCGGCCCATGACCGCGCAATCCCTGGCGGATGATTACTGCAATCACCAAGTTCTCCCGCGAGGATTCTTGTGTTTGGCTAGTGTGGTCGCAATGTTTGTTTGGCCGGAAGCGAAAGATCCACCTCTCGAACAACTTGTTGTCAAGCAATACAGAATAAAACTACACACACGGATATCACGACCGAATCCAGACCACTCTGGTGACGCCTCCGACCTCAACAACCAGAACACCGTGAGGTACAAGAACAAAATCGCAAGAGTCCGCAAGAGACCAGCATTGATTTCCTTCCTCTGTAACTCCTCGATTGGATCAAAGCCACTGGGAAGCCCCTGAATTCCTTCTTTGTAACTCCTTGACCCAAATGTATGTTCCCTTCCAGCCGCAAATTAAAAGTTATCGTTTGTCTGGTATCCTTTCCAGTCCCGATCTCGATTCATTGTCCCCTCTGTCACGATAGCCCAAGAGAAGGACAGCACCAAAACACAAACGCCGGTTCCCAGTCGCAATGCACTGGCATTTCTTCATCATGTCGTGATGCATGGCCATGGCCCACGCCATGCGTTATCCCCCCAGTCAAGCACCCACCGCCGTTTAGACCAGAACCGCCTCACCGTCGTCCTCGACCTCCTCATCGTCACTGAGCTCTAGATCAGCGGCCATGGCCTCGGCACGACGCTGGACCTCGGCAAGACCAGACAGCTCCGCAACGTAGTCCTTCTCATCGAGTGCCTTCTTGAGAAAGGCGTAGCCGTCCTTCTTGTATTCGTCGATGATGGGCTTGCTGCATGCGCTGCAATTTGGATAGGACTCGCCACGGATGAGCATGTTTTGAAAGGTCGACAAAAATCCACGGATCTGGTGGGGAACGAGACCAAGGGCATGGTTAGGTGGATCCCGCTCGTAAGAGCCGGACTCGCTGCCGTTGGGGACAGGAGCCTTGGCATGATGACCCTCGGGATGCTGCAGAATGCTGGCCAGCAACTCCACAAGGAGAGCTGAAGCGATAGCCGCGCCGCCGGGGCGGGTGACTGTGCACTGCTGGTCCAGGGTGAGGTCCTTCTGGGACTGCACAAATTTGTCAGTGAGATGGATGATGGTGAGTCGAGAGACTGCTTGGACTTACGTCTGTAGCTACAACCACGTCGTTGCAGAAGTAGCATCCCAGTGTCTTCTCACTATCATCCTTGGGCGCTGCACCATGTCGCATTACGACATACGTGTCGAATCCCAGAGCAGCGTTCATCACAATCTTTCCTGCAGCCTTGCCCATGACTGTAGGCAGCCAACGGGACTCACGACTGTCCATAAGCAGGAAGATGACATCATGAGACTCAATGAGCTCCTTCAGTTTGGCGAAATCCGCCTTGGTCTTCTTCTCGTCCCCGATCGGATGTCCCAGCATGGGAACCGAAATCACATGGCCCTCACTCTCAACACTTGGATTGATCTCTCGTAGTGCCTCGGCCGCCTTGGTCGCCTTGGGAACTCCTCCGTTGAGGGCATCCTTGAACTCGAAGAGGGGCTGGCGGACTGGATTGGAAAATGAGACCGAGCCGTAGTCGACGAAGGTGATCTTGCGCACGCCCCAACCCATCAGGTTACGCGATACATAGCTTCCTAGAGTTCCTGCGCCCAACAACAGACAGGAGGTGTTGCGGATGATGTCCAGATCCAGGCCTGGGGAGATCCGCCACTTCATAAGCTTGAGGTTCAAATCCACAGCTTGGTCTGCCAGCTTCTTGGGATCCATGTACTCGCCCAGGTTTGCATGTCGTGCCTGTAACTTTCCGATGGCGTTGCGCTCCCAACCCGTAACCTTGGGCATGATCGTCGTCTCCATCGACTGCACCTTGTCCATAGCAAGTGGCAGAATGATGCTGCGGGCTTCATGTCGGCGGCTCTGGGTGTCGCGGAAGCACAGGATATTGACATTGGTCAAGTGGAAGCGCTGGCGAACAAGAACTAGAAGGTTGCGCAAAGGCCAAGAGGGGTGCTCGGCATAGTTGGAGGGGTCGACAAACGCGACAAAACGGTCCTCCTCATTCACGCCGTCAAAGAAGCCGCTCTCGAAGGCGCGCAGCGAGCCGATGACCCACCTGTATCCAATGTCTTCAGCGCCCGAGTCGAACGAGTTCTTAGATCGCTCATCATCGCTGCCTCGGACTCTTTTGGCTAGGAAGAAACCGTACTCTCGATGGTCCACTCCGTAGCGCCAAGTGCCGACTTGATCAACCAGAGCCGTGCTCTCTGCTGATGTGAATTTCCCGATGTCCGCGACGCGCTTCCACTGAGGTTCGGAGTGCAAGGCTGGAAAGGCGAACCAGTAAGTGAAGCGATACTTCTTGAGGTCGGCGTACGAGAGAATCGTGTGGGAGGCGAGGAGGGAGGGGACGGAGTAGATAGTGCCGTCTTTGATGGCGTCCCAAATCTGGCGGCCGGCAACCTGCAGCATGGCAGACTTGTCGGTGGACTTGAAGTCCTCGATCGTGTTGACATTTTTGATGAAGCCGTCGGCGCGACACTGGTTCAGGCCCACCCTGTCGCATTCCGTCAGATGTCTCTCACTTTGCGCAGGGCAAACAACTCGGGCGCGCCAGACTTACGAGTTGTTGGTAAGCGAGTTACCCAGGATCTGCATTCGAGTACTCTCGTCGGGGGTGGCAGTCGGGTTGGCCTCGTAGGTGCCGAGAACGAAGCGCGCGCTGTCGTCAAGTTTGTCGTGATCGAGTTTTGAGGAGAAGAGCGCCGAATAAAAGGGCAGCTCTATCTGCGACGAAAACGCCGCAAACTTGAGCTCCGTCATCTTGCCGGAAGTGGCTGTTGCGATCGGATGGTGTGTTTGTGTTATTCAGATTTGCGCAAAGGTTTTTGTCCAAGTGCGGACGATCCAGTGATGTGTCTGGACTCGAGCGCACCCGAGGCTTGATGGAAAGAGAAGGGAAGAAGAAGAGGAGGCAAATAAAGAATTGAACAAGGGACGTTGGAGGAATAGGAACAAGGTGAAGCCCGTGAGGATGCTATCGTCGAAAGGTGAGGGGACTCTGAGCGACGTGACGAGGAGACCCCACCACTTGTGCACGACGTGGGTTGAGACGAGGGGCAGTGAATGATGCAATGTGATCTGTACTAAAGCAATGCACAAAGAAGATAAAAATTGTCCAAGCTTGGTGGACGATAGGTCAACCGGAGAAAGAGATCGTCGGCGACTTGAGGAAAGGAAAATAAGAAGCAGATTGTCGGTCTCCAGATCGAGTCATCAGCCGCGGCGCAAAATGGTCATGAGGACTTGCCCAAGTGCAGTTCGAAAAGGTTCAGTGGTACTTGTCGAGCGTCGTCGTCGGCAAAGAAGCTCAAGTGATCACCAGGGATGTGGGGGGTTGAAGAGGAGGTTGACAGGCAAGACAGGAAGGCAGCTCCCGTGTCGTTTTCCTTTTACAGGTAGGGCTACGGGTATGCAGCCCGCCGGCAGACCCCTGCATCTCCATTGTGCCAACAGCCTCTCAACGCGTGCAGGCCCTGGACGGCGCGTCTGGCCTTGCAGCATGAAACTCGCGTCCCCATTCAGAACTTCCAAATCTGATGCACGAATAAAGTTCATTGGAACTAAGGACATATACATAGAACCTGAAAACACGGAGCCGTCTCACAAAGCGCCACTTCTCATCACCAAGGTTTGCAGAAGCGATTTTTGAGCATAGCCAATATGCTCATCGGAATTTGTGGCAGTGGGTTTTCCTCAGCAAATGTTCTATATATCATCAGCATTTTGACCAGTCTTTTCAGGTATTTGCTCTGGCAAGAGCACTGTGGCCAGATATCTAGTGGACCACCATGGCTTTACACATGTTTCTGTGAGGCCGACACAGCAAACGCTCACAAGCGGCGGCACCTCTGAGGAGCAAGCAAATGGCCTCTCAGCAGATGAGCCGGAGGCATCCAACACCCACCACAAACGCAACGTTTCACCCTCAACCATGACCTTTTCTTCCTCGGATGAGCTCCTCGAGCATGTAACACAGCGCTGGCGGGACCGCTGGGTGATCACAGACGTACTGTCCCAGGAGGTTCTAGACGCCTACTCCCGCCGTCCCTTCTTCCTCCTCATCTCCGTCGACGCGCCCCTGCTGGTGCGATGGAAGAGATACCAACAGCGCCACGCGGAGCCTCTCGACACCTCCGTCAGGGTCCTCACCCTCGACGACCGACTGAATCACCTGGATCAGACCAGCGCCATCCCAGAAGCCACGCCACAGACCACCAACACCAACCACCCTCCCGCCAAGACCCTCGAGGCCTTCGCCGCCCTCTCCGACACCCAGCTCTACCACCCGCTGACGGGCCAGGCGACGCACATCTCGACGGCGCCCGTCCGCCTCCTCAACACGTCGCGCACGCTCGCCGCGCTCTACGTCAACCTGGGCAAGCTGGACCTGCTCTCGGCGGAGCGCCTCCGTCCCTCGTGGGACAACTACTTCATGTCCCTCGCGACCCTGGCCTCGCACCGCTCCAACTGCATGAAGCGCCGCGTCGGCTGCGTCGTCGTCAGTCACAACCGCCGCGTCGTCTCCACGGGCTACAACGGCACCCCGCGGGGGATCCGCAACTGCGGCGACGGCGGCTGCCCCCGGTGTAATTCCGGGCTGGGGTCCGGCCACGGCCTCGCCACCTGCCTGTGCATCCACGCAGAGGAGAACGCCCTGCTCGAGGCCGGTAGGGACCGGCTGCGCGAGGGCGCCGTGCTGTATTGCGATACGTGCCCGTGTCTGACGTGTAGTATCAAGATTGCGCAGGTTGGCGTCAGTGAGGTGGTGTATGCCCAAGGGTATAGTATGGACGGAGAGACGGCTGCGGTGTTCCAGGAGGCCGGGGTGAAGTTGAGGCAGTTCGTTCCGGTAAGTCTTCTCCTCTTGCCTCTCACTGCGGGGCCTTGCCTTTGACGTGTGACGCGGTGCGTATTGGTCGCTGGAGCTGACGTTTCAATCATACAGCCTGCAAATGGGCTCATCCACCTTGAGAAGATGGAGCTCAATATCTGAACCAAAAAAAGGTGGATGTGACAATGATCAAGCCGGACGTATTCTGGCCGGAAGGTCTCCATGCCATCGATCACCAATCAGTCGGGCAAACCTGCAGTCTCGTCTCTAAACGATCAGAAATATCGTCCGATGTAAAGCTGAGAACAAGCCAGCCATTCAGTAGACTAGATGGACAGATGATGTCGTTTGTCACGAGTCAGAAGGCGTACTCATAGGTAGGTATGGAGCATATTGCCCTAGCATTTCCTCACATATTCCCAATGTGCCGTATTGTTATCCGAGCCTCAAAACGATTGTGATTAGACTGTATCTTGTTTATTGGATGTCTTGACGAATAGCTGCTGACTCGCAAAACTTATTCGAAATATGTGCGAGAATGCCAGTACGGCCCATTGGCATCGGAGTATCATTATCTCGTCGCCCCCTCCCCCTGGAATCCCATCCCGGCCTCCCGAGCCCTTCCTCAAGAATAATCATTACTGCCATTATAGAATAGTCGGCATCCGCCATCCACACCAGCCGCCTGCTTTCACCTCACTCTGAAGTTGTCAGGACGCCCATCCGTCCTCTTCATTGGTGGTGCGTTGGGTTGTACCAACTCCCCTGAAGGCAAGCGCTGTACCCTAGGACCCGCTGCAGCGGCCTGCTGCTCTCTCTATGCCGCAGCCTTCCGTGCGCGGGCGGCAGAGATCTTGCGACCGACGAACAGACCGATGATACCAACGGCGACAACGAAGACGATGCAGAAGACGACAACGACACCAGCCTCCTTCTGTGCCCAGTTCTGACGCTTGGCGATGGTGGAAACCGCCTCGCGGGCGACTTGAGCATTGATGGCAGGCATTTTTGCGTGATATGGGGGAATTGAAGGATAAGTCCTAGAGAGTGGAATGTTAGCCATCTGTTTGCAATATCTCATTGTAGTTGTTGTTTGTTTTGGTGTAGGTTAGAATCCCCGCAAGAGAGACAACGACTCGGGTGATCGAGTCATGACCGAGAGCAATTGACCCGGACCGGCATGTTGTGTGATATCGACTTGAAGACGTATTTCAGCATGTTTGAGTCGGTCTGGTCGACGGCCAGCGACGTTGGTTTTGTTTCCCAATGCTTTTCATCATGTTTTGGCGGCGGTCCCACCCAGAGAAACCAGCTTGGCACCCGTCATCTGTGGGCTGCCGGAGTTCCCGAGGCCAGAGCTCCAACCAGCTGCGGCCCGGGTGGGCTACAGCTTGGCGGCGGCGCATGGATGGGGGTGGCTGGATCAAATCGGTCGTACGACGGACGGCTCGCGAGGCCAATTGCTCTTTGATGCGAAGAGGTGGGAGAATGTCTGGAATGTGCACGACGGGCAGAAAGGAGTTGCGAGATCTGACCGTACCTTTTGCAACACAAGACGATAAGTCGAGACGGTTTTGATTTTGCGGCAAAAAGGCGCGCGAGGGATTTGTTTGTCGGCTTCGGCACGAGAAAAATGAACCTGGTCGCGATGGATAGAGGGCTCGGTTAGAGGACGTTGGCGACGAACAGCACACGACGGTTGACAAAAGCTGAAGGGAAGAAGATCAATTGGGGAGTGAGATCCAATCTGTCCGTCGAGGGAACTTGTCTTTTTGTCAAGTCACAAGGCCGAGTGAGTTGGGGGGGGGAAGAAGGAGGGAAGGGGAGGGAAAACGGTCGGAGTCGAGAAGCGCAGGGCAGGAGCAGCAACAAATAGCAGCAGCTCTGAGCAGTGGGGAAGCCGTCCGAATGGCGACGGGGCACCTTGGAGCTAAGATTGGCAGTGACAAGGGACGCGGTGATGAGGATGCGGGCACAGCAGGTACCGGGCTAGCAGGTGCGAGAGGGAATAAGTCCACGGGCAAAGCAGAGTGGAGACCCCCAATCAACAACAGGCCGAGCTAGCGAGGCACAGAAAAGCTTGTCTTGCTTGTCGCTGGAAGGACGGACGGCACGGCACAGACGAACCTCGTTCTGCTTGGCACCAGACCAGACGACAGGGCAGCGCCAGACGGGGGCAGACAGGCCAGGACAGGCCCGGACAGGGCAGGCAGGGGCACGGGCAGAGGGAACGGACCATGGCGACGGACGATGGTCGATAATGGGCCAGGGCGCTGCCAGGTTGAAATAATGTGATGGCAGACTGATTTGATTTCGAACTGTCCAGGACCGGGACCAGTTGCCGGGTTAGTGGTCGGGCAGTGGGACTCGACGCACAAGACAGGGGATGGTGGTCGATGTTGCAGTACAGTGGAATGGGGGAGGATGGGCCCCAATTGTTGTTAGTGACCGCTGTTTTGTTATGTGTGGCCTGTGCGACGCCTGAACGGCAAGTCACTGCAGTGTGTGAGAGAGCATGTGCGTGCGTGCGTGTTGGTCGGCAGAGTCGGTCACGCAGTCAGTCCACCACGGCAGCACGGTGAGGGCCACGCTGCCACGCTGCCAGGGCGTGCCCGGCTGCCAGCATCGCCCAGATGTGCGCTGAGTGGGGGGCGGGCGTGCAAACGTGGTGACCCTCGTCTAATGCCCTGGTGCCCGTTTGGTGATTTGCGCGAATTTTGACGCCTTTCGCTAGGCGAGAAGTCGCGAGGCCATTTTACTGTGTGTGCTGCGAATCCAGCGCCGTCCCAGTCGAGGCGGCCTGGGATTGCTCTTCCTGGCCTGGTGCCATCCACACATTGTGGGTTCCCCCGGCGGTAGGACTCTATCCCTCACGCTGCCCAGAGGCAAATTCTGACTCGACAGCTCCGACAGCCATGGACGGTGTCATGATTAAGATGGACAAAATTTGGAAGCAGCTTACAGGTTGGCTGCAGATCGATGGGGGTGTCGCCGCTACCCGTGTGATTGCGTTAGGCCTGCGGAGTGGGAAGCGGAGAGAGCTTGCGGTAATCTGCACACGTTACTGCCCCCAGGCGTAGGTTGACAGTTGAGTGCTGTGTTTGTTGACGGTCAAGGACATTTGATGTACTGACATGGGGAAGGGCGACGGAATGACGAGATGCTCGAAGCTGCCACCCCTGCCGGCATGGAAGTGCCCCGGAAAGGAGCCTCTGCATGCATGCTGGAGTGCAGGCATGGCCAAAGTGGGGTCAAGAGGTGAGAGGATGACTGATCACCGCCGCAATTGGCTCAGCGGCAAGGAAACATGCAGGGGATCTGTCGAGCCTGCAGTTCCCTCCAGGCTCAATCCTCTCCGCCCTTCCGCAGCCGACCTCACATGCAGGGCAAGGGCCGACACTCCATTTGCAACCAGCCTTTTAATTGCATACCTCTTTCAATGTCACTCTGGGCAGTGTTGCTTTTTTTCCTCGCTGCTGGTTGACAGAGACTCTGTTCTGCCGCTGCGAACGTCCTGTAATTTTGCGCTTATCTGGTCTACGGATCCGTAATCAACTCAGCTCAGGCCATCACTGCGTGTCACACCAATGTTATTAGCGTTTTGGTGATGAGGGCGGTGAGGCTGCGT
Organism: Dendrostoma leiphaemia; assembly: GCA_026120015.1. Taxonomy (NCBI): domain Eukaryota; kingdom Fungi; phylum Ascomycota; class Sordariomycetes; order Diaporthales; family Erythrogloeaceae; genus Dendrostoma; species Dendrostoma leiphaemia. Next base: position 26,168 of record JALRMF010000038.1, on the reverse strand, counting down.
TTGTATACTAAAATGTATGTGTTGTCCAAGCACTTTGTACTGCGGTACATATGTAGAATGTCGATGGCAATTCCAATCCCGAAAATCCGGCACGGCGTGGAAACAGGCGGACGGCTCAAGATTTAGAGCCAACGGCCTGTCCGATCTGTGTGTTCACATGGACAAGCCTGGCCCTGCAGCTCGCTGAGATGGAGAAGCAGGGAGGGAAAAAAGCGCTCACCCCAGATTGCGATTCTGATCTTGACGCCCGATGACGTTGCACGCGGCCATGAGCAGAGACCCAGAGAAACGAAAGAGAGAGAACAAAGCCTCCGGCAGGATTGGCTCGGATGTGAACGGCATCTTACCCACTCCTCGCTCTTACTCCGGATATTATCGCATCCACTGTCTGTCTGTAGCCCCGGATCAACGATCTTCAGGCCGCGGTCTGTCGGTCGCATGACTGAGTGGGTGAGTGATTTTGGGATTCGGGCGAGAAGACCCTGAACTTCACAAGACAGCATGCAACCCATGAAAGATAATCATGACGACGACCGCATGACGGATCACCGGCTGCCCCGGGTCGAGATGCAAAACCTCCAATCGTTCACCACCCACTGACCACCTGCTATGCAGGCAGTAGCTCCTACGTACACAAGTCCGTCCAAGCCAAGTCTCAGCTCGCGCGTACTTCCGCAGAGCCTCAAGGTCTCATCTACCACCACATAACCAGACATGTGGAGAACCCTGTGCCTCAAGCCTCGACGGCCAAATGCCATCCTCCGGGCCTAGACATTGATCCACGCTTCGCAAGCCATGATCTGGCGAATCGACTCAACACGTCACCACGGCTGGACCTGGCGGCGTGTATGCCTTCCCGCCGTTGTCAGGCTGTCCCGTTGGGCCATAAATGTTGATCTTGATTGAAGGATCCGTCGCACTGTACACGCCGGGAAAGCTCACGCCCGCCGACGAGAAGTCCTGTGAGCCGCTGCCGCCGACGTTCAACTGCGCACAGCTGGTGTAGAACTACGAGAAGCATCGTCAATAGGGTAAAGTCTCGGCAGAGATTCATTCCCGTTCGTCTGTCTGCCTACCTGTGCCTGGCCCTGGGTATAGGCGCTGTGCAATGCAATGATCTCGGCTCGCAGGAGATATTGGCCCGGTGCGAGGCAGCTGGGAAGGGTGTGATAGGTCCAGCCGTCATTCGCGATCAGGTTATCTGAGGAGGTACAAAAGAGAAGGGTCAGCCGCGACCTGCGTCACTTGATTGGACTCAATAGGCCAAAAGGGAGGGCAAAGGGGTCAGTTATCATCAGCACGCACCAACACCCCATTTCTTCGTCGACGTGTCGAAGCCGTCCGAGCTGATCTTGAACCACTTCAGGCCCGCCTGGGAAGACGTCGCAGCGTTGTCAACCTTGGCCATGTACGCCATCACGGGGCCCTTGTGAGACGCCGCGATCGGGTTGTCGGCGTCATTGGCACCCTGCGGCCCGCCGATGATGTGCTGCCACCAGGCCCCGATCTTGTCCCCCGGGCTGGCCGCGATGACGACGTTCGAGGTGCTCCCGGCGGCGCCGCAGGTGAGGGAGCTGCTCGTCACGTCCAGCACAGGGTTATTGGTCGAGGGTGCGCGTAGGCCCGCGAGCGAGGCCTGGTTCGCGCCGTTGACGGAGACTTCCTTGGTGGTTGAACGGGACAGGTCAGCTTCGCCGGCTCTGGGACGGACCTAAGCTCACACGCAGGCCTGGGGGGCGAGGAGCCGTGGGTTGGCCTACTTGGAAGATAGTGTGCGCTTCTACAGCGGCGCTCAGCGCCCCGGCAATGAGGAGTGATGACTTCATGGCGACGATCTGATGGTCAGAGGTAGGAGCAGGTAAGTATAATGGTGATAGAAATCGCCAGAATACCCAGCGTTACTCTGTCCCCCCCGAGCGTGCTCCATCTGTTATATACGGCACTGGTATTAGCCAGCGCGTCAAGTGACGGGTCTAGTGATGAAGTGTGCCGGCGAGCCACTACCGTTATATATTCATGACTTTGCAATGGCCCATGACGCCCCTTCCGTAGATTGGACTGAGGTCGCACAGCATAAGGCTGAGTACAGCGAGGCCTCGTCACACCAATCATCTTACACGAAACGGGGGTGACAGGTACATCGGCTCGCGGTGCCAAGAGCGTTGCCTTTATTGCCCGGGTTATTAGCCACACAACTTGGTAGTCTACCCGCGAAATTCCTCAGGAGCCTCCCGCTCCGAGGTCTGCCCGCCGAGAATGGTATGGGCCGGGATGCTTTTATTTGTTTGGTTCCGAGCGTGGCCAACCTACCGCAGCCAACTCAACGTCGATGAAATTGACTATTCGAGGCCTGGTTGTTGTTCTTGGAGCGCTCCGGGCAGTTCCAGGCGGATCATATGTCCCTGAGCTGCGACGAGCTCAATCCTGCAAGGCCTTCAAATAAATTTCTTTTCCTATTCATTTGTAAATGCTTTTAGGAAGTCGGGCTTCTTTCACCTCCTCACATTGGGGTAGAGGTTCAGTCTTGTCATGACCGGATAACATCAGCACAACTCACGTCCGAAACATGTACATGACATTACCAGGTCAGTCATTCTCATTACCTATGTAGGTAATTCACTGCAGACGGAAAACTCTTGCCTGTCAGTCTTGAGCGGTCTCAGAGCCCACGGCAGTACTCTGTTGCAGATTGGTCCTACAAATCCTGGCACCCTTTATCCTGCTTCACCCACCTGCACAGCCGAATCGCCTTCAAAGTTGGGTTTGTCTGACCTGCACAGAACCGTGGAAAGGACGTGATAACACATTACCTCTTTAAGTATATAGCTCGTTTTAATGCTTGTTCTCTTTCTGACCTCTCTGACCGAATTCCTTCTGTACAATTGTCTTCGAGTTTGAGTGAGTAAAGCTTCTGATGCGTGGGCCATCCCTGGCCTGACGCAGGAATCGGATAATACCAACCACATTGCAAATGACCACAGTGCTTTTGGATCAAGTATGTAGGCCTTAGAAGAAAGGCTGACAGGGCCACACAATCCAAATTGCTTGACTTTGCATATAACAGCTATCTGCTGCTCTCATGGTGGTGCACCAAGTACGTGGATAGCTACCCCAGGGTAGCTAGTGAGTGATCCCAGGGCTCCCGGGGTCGGAAGTAGCACTCTCCATCATCTCGACGTCTGATCCCTGACATTTATTCACACTGAAAGAGAAGAAGCGAGAAATGGGGAAGAGCGTTAGCAACGACTCCTGAGCAGCTGGAAGACACCTGAAATTGTTCTCAAGGTGTACAAGGTGAGTTTCAATGAACAATCCTTGTTGACAAAGTCTGAAAATGGATAGCAAATGCTTGCTGGTTCTAAACAAATAATCAATTGACAAATATACGTATCATATAGGCAGACCATCATTGCAAGTTCAGTCAAATGTGGCCATCTCAAATTCTCCAGTTTGGTTAACCTAATCCTGTTAGATGTGCAGGACAACTCTGTTGAATGGCATCAATTGCATTCGCTCACCCGCCCCGTTCTTTTCTTTTGACAATTTTCGGCCAGCGCTCTCAGGATTAGCAACTTGAAATAATGGAGACCTCACGGTTGAGTACTTATCTGAAAGCTAAATGGGCGCATTGGCAATCCGGGGCAAATCAGGGTGGGGTTGGTGATGCAACAACAGAAGATGCTGCACAAAGTATCAGTGACACACCCCGGAGCTTTGGGCCGCCGCTGGCTTTGTGGTCCTGGTTGGTTTGGGGGAGGGGTGGTCGTGTGCAGACTTCTTCAAGTCGCCGGCAAGAGCCGCACAATTAGGTAATCCAAAGTAGTGGGCGTCTTCCGAGCCAGCCAATCAGACTTGGAGAGTTGCTAAGTACCTCGTGGTCAAGCTCACCCAATTCATCATCGACTGCCCGGCGACTACTTTCCCAAATCCCGTGCTTTGCGATTGAACAACACACCACCCATCATGGCCAGCAAGATCGCACCCATAGTATTCCGCACAGCGGCTCGCGCCACAAGGCCTGCTAGGAGTGCAGCAAGACCACAGATCCGCGGCCTCTCCACCTCCGCATCAAGACCGAGCGACTCGCTCATGGTCGTACGTCCTTCTTCCTCCCCGTGATTCATAGCCCGCTCGCGGATCGCCTCTGTGTTCGCACGAAAGGCCCCATCTGCCCCGATCCATTTTCATACCCACCACCTCGAACGAGAGATGTCCCAGAAAGAGAAGGCTGACCTCACCCGCAAACAGCACCGCAACACTCCCGACAACAACCCTGACATCCCCTTCAAGTTCACGCCGCAGAATGAGGCCGTCATCAAGGAGATCCTCAAGCGGTACCCGCCGCAGTACAAGAAGGCGGCCGTCATGCCCATCCTCGACCTGGGCCAGCGCCAGCACGGCTTCACCAGCATCAGCGTCATGAACGAGGTCGCCCGCATCCTGGAGATGCCGCCCATGCGTGTCTACGAGGTCGCCTCCTTCTACACCATGTACAACCGGACGCCAGTGGGCAAGTTCTTCGTCCAGGCCTGCACGACGGTAAGCCTTGCCCCACCGGACACTAGCATGATTGATTGGGGGACGGGACGAGCGGGCACAGGGACTGCTAGGGGCAGCTGAGAAGGAGCAAGAGCACGGAACAAAGACGCCCGAGAAGAACAACCAGAGAAGGTCAACAGAACACGAGCGCTGACGTATCGTCCCTAACAGACCCCATGCCAACTCGGCGGCTGCGGCTCCGACCTGATCGTCAAGGCCATCGAGGAGCACCTGGGCATCAAGGGCGGCCAGACGACCCCGGACGGCCTGTTCACCTTCATTGAGGTCGAGTGCCTCGGCGCGTGCGTCAACGCGCCCATGGTGCAGATCAACGACGACTACTACGAGGACCTGACGCCCGAGACGATGAAGTCGCTGCTGACGGCGCTCAAGGAGTCCGTGGGAGACGTGTCTAAGTTGCCCAAGCCGGGGCCGATGAGCGGAAGACACACATGCGAGAACAGCAAGGGCCAAACGACTTTGACGAGTGAGCCTTGGGGAGTTGAGGCGACGAGGTCGGACTTGTGAGGCCCCAGTGCCAATCAAAGACGAATGAAAGGGGTTGGTGTTGGGGGGCGGGGGATGCGGCAATAGATGGTTGTGTGCCTTGACGCATGAAGCGACACAAATGGAGCGCTACGGATGGATGCTCATCCTCTGTTTATATGGACTGTATTTGAAGCCAAAGAGACCTTTTAGACAACATTTTGTGAGCTGTCAGTCTGCTAGTATATGGTGACCAAGATTCAGGTCGTGATGTCCATTGTTAAAAAAAAAAAAAAAAAAAAAAAACGCCCGCCGATAATCATTCCCACAAGAAGCAACCCAAAAAGAGCCTGATTCAGAAGATCAAGCCTCTCTCTTCTCAGGACCTATCCTCAAGATCCACCCATCCCCAAGCCTCTTATTCGCACCATCCAGACCACCCCAGATCACAACGCCCCTCTCCTCTAGCTCGCCCATATGCCCGCTGGCGAACCACCCTCTAGGGCCCGGCCCTTCGGCCGCAACGTCATCCTCGTCATCGTACGCCTCCGTCTCGACGCGGAACCACTTGCCCTCCGCGGGGGCAGAGTGGCTACCGCTCCTTCCACGGCCAAACCACGCGTCGAATCCACCCTGGGCGATCCCCATGACGTGCCCCGCTGCCGTCGAGCGCGGTAGCTCGTACGCCCACTACAGCAATTCCTGGTTAATATTTTGCACTTGAACAGTTTCACGAGGTGTCTTTAGAGGTGTCTTCGGAGGCGTGTCACGAGGGAAAGCAATCACAAAGAAACTCTGCCTCATAAAACATCTCATAACACACCTCACAAGACACCTCACAAGACAGAACATTGGGAAATTTTAGGTGTGCAAAAGCTACTTACGACGTCGCTCCAGAACTTGCCCGCCGCCTCGTGGCCGTTGTTGCTGGGATCGCGCTCGCCGAGCGCCAGCAGCAGGTACTCGCGGCCCGAGGGCCCGCCGATGGTGACCGTCTGCAGGCCGGCCACGCTGCGGTTGCCGGGCCAGTGGGGCACCTCCGCCGCGGCGAGCGGCTGGCTGGCCTCCTCAGCCGGAGTTGCGGGTGTGGCCTGGTGCTCGGCGAGGATGCTCTTCCACTCGCCCTTCGCGGTGATGATAGCGTCGGCTTCCCCGCTGCGGTCGTTGAACTGGTCGAGAGCCAGCTCGAGGTAGTCCAGTTGGCCGCCCTCCTCGCCCTCGCCGTTGAAACCGCCGAACCGCCAGAGCTTCTCGCTCGCGACCGCGAGGGTCGTTCCGCCGCGGGGCTTGCCCGGCGCGGAGGGGAGTTCCTGCCACACCCTGGAGCGCACATCGAATGCCCACGTGTCGTTCGCCCTGCCCTCGGCAAAACAGCCGCCGAGCACAACGAACGTGCCGTAGCCGTCGTCGTCCTCGTCGCGGCTGTTGTTCGCCACGTTGCCCACGATAGGCCTCTGCGGCGTGCCGATGCTCTCCGAGTCGCCCTGTGCCCACTCCGTCCACGTGCTGGTGCGCTTGAGTCCCCTGCCTCCCGGTCCGTGTCCGCTGCTGCGAGCACCGCGATTCGGCGGCGAGGCAAAGTCCCGGGGCAGATCCAACGCCGCGGCGGAGTGGTAGCTTCGTGCGGCCGGGTAGAATTGCCTCTTGTCGTCATAGTTCGGCGAGAGGGGCTCCGCGGCGGGGAGGAACGGGTCGAGGTGGCTCCACAAGTGCGTCTTTGTGTCAAACACCCACACGCGACCATGCTCTTCGAGAGGCTTCATGTCGGGCCCACCGCGGCCGCCGAACAGGAAGATGCGGCTGCCGATGACGGCTGTGGCATGGCCGACCCTGGGACAGGGAACGTCGCCCAGAACCGTCGTGTCGGCGGATGAGGCCGGGGTGGGTTCCGAGGAGGACGGCTCCGGGCCCTCGTTGAGCGAGACGTCGGACAGGTCCTTCTCCTTGCCCTTTTCCTCTGCCTCACCATTATCCGAGGCGGCGATCTCGACGACGGTGGGGATCTGCGGCCGCGCGGCGGGCTTGGCCTTGACGGTATAGTAGTCGGCCTCGGCGGAGGAGTAGGGCAGCACGATGACGTGCATGTCGTTGTCTACGGGCTTGCGCGGCTCGATCTCGCCGCCGAAGATGTAGGCGCTCCCCGAGACAACGTTGATAGAGTGGGAGGAGCGGGGGATGGCGGGGATGTCGGTAATGCGCTCCCATGTTGCCTTGAGGGTCGGGAGACCCGGTGGGGGGGCAGAGCCGCCGCCCCAGGCTGGCATCTTGGGTAGGTGGGAGGATAAGCCGGACATGGAGGGCAAGTTCACGGCGGGGACCTTGGGGAGTTCGGTAGGCATCGATGGCTTGGGGACGTTGATGTTGGACACGAGGTCGGTGGTCCGACGTTTCAGGGTGCCAAAGGTCTCCATGGCTGATGAGCTTGCTTGTGTCGATCCGGTTCGTAGAAAGTGCGGTCTTGTTGTGAGTGTGGGAGGAAAAGTATTATGATGATAGTTACAATTGGCGAACGCGAACGGTGGTCTTAAGGAGGTGCGCACGCGGGACTGTCTTTAGCAATTGAGTTGAGCTGAGCTGAGCTGACTTGTAAGGGGTGGGCTTGGCTACCGCCTGCTGTTTGGTTGTTGAGAGAGGGAGCGAGAGAGAGAGAGCGGCCGCCGCGATGCGGTGACGTAAGACAACGTCTGGGGTAGGCTTTTGCTATGTACAGGGTACGAGTCTCGGCACCTGCTATCTACTATGTAGACCTCCGCTGTTACTTGCGGCCGTGCTCTCTGGGGTAGACATGGACGAAGAGGATCCTTCTGCTAGCGAGAGGATCGACGTCTGACAAGCAGGCAGGGCAGGGAAGCACTCCCCGTAACGAGAGGTTCACAGTCCATCCGCTTGCCTGCGATTAGCCGAAATTTGAAGGGACTGGACATCAAACACAGCCACAGCATGTACTTGCACAAGGACGTGCAATTGTATTTGGCTCAAGCTGCGGGATAGCACAGCTCGAAGCTCCCGGTAAGGATATCAGACCAAGCTTTGGAGGAGACAAAGCCCCGCTCCTCGTGACTCTGGACCCTGCACGTTTTGAGAGATCAGCGCAGTTGACATCAGGCCGCACCCCTGCTAAGTTGCCCTGCTTTGCGCACGCAGGACCGTCACAGGGACCCTGAGCAACCCTGACCTTGGGATTTGAACTTGTACATGATGTTGCTCGTGCATTCTTGACTTGGCACACTGGCATGGAAGGTGAAGAATTGTCAGGATTTGTGTGAGATTTAATGACCCATACCTGTAATTTTTAGAATTGAAAAATGAAGCATATATTTACTATTTGCTCTGGTTCAAATCCCGACTCACTCCGGACCTCTGACCTCGTATTGGACTTGGGTACATGGTTAGGTTCCTGGATAGTATCTGAGCTATTTTTATACTTAGGCACAGCAAGATGTCATGAAGTGGGTTGATTGGAGCAATTATTTTAGTCAACAAACATCTGCAAAATACGAGTTCCTCGTCTTCGGCACATAAAATAGACTGACAATTGAGTCATACGCTCGCCCTTGGGACACGAAATACTAACTACCTAGGCAAGTACTTAGGTACGGACAACATGAAATTGAATTCGTCTGCCATGATTATCCAGTATGCTCGAATCTACTGAACAAACAATAGAACGCAAGGCTTCTAATTGGTGCGTGTCCTTTGTGGCTACCTATGGATACAGAAAAAACGGCTGTGCAGATAGAGAGGCTTTGGCGAAAGAACTTTGAAAGACGCTCAACTCCAACCTGACGGTGTTGGAACTATACATCGTCGATTGCAGTGTCCTGTAATCGGCGCGCCCCTTTTGAGTTTAACAGACGGTTCCATTCTTTGGGACAAACCTACCCATGCTTGAATGCCAGTGATCCGGAACGGAGGACTGGGACAAGAGACGCGGCCGGATGGACGAGATAACCGAATTTGGCCATGACCCAGACCTCGGGAGCAACCTCGCACATCATTCGTCCTTGTGCTGATGTTTATCATCTTGCGTTGTTCCGAGGAGCTAAACCAAAGACAACATGCTCTGGTCGCCTGTGGAGATTGGCAGCGGTGGTTCAGACTTAATCTCGTGCATTTCCTGAACGTCGAGAGCAAATGTAAAGTTGAACACTGTTAGAAAGCCATAGACTCGAGGTGAAGTGTTTCGAGAGAAGGTAGTTTCTGGACGGTGGATAGGTACCTAGATCATCTCGCGGTGTCCTCTGTATATGTCCCGCACTAGCCTGTAGAAATGGATGGACGGCTTCGTTTTGTCGCCGAGCCTGGTCGCCGACCCGGTGGGTGCAATGGGTGCCGAGCGCTTCAATGATGAGAGCATTCAATGTTTGCTCGTGGTGCCAAGTGACCTTCGCCGCCACAATATGTCCTCCGTCCTGGAAATACTTGATTGCTTACACAAGTTACAAAGTGCAGGTTGCGGGAAGGGCCCGATCCAACAGAGACCCTCATATTATAAGGTGGGTCCTAGATGGTCTGAAGCCAATACATGAGCGCAAGTCTACCTAGGTAACCAGCATTTCAGTTGTATCTGAGACCAATATCTACCGTTCACCCTTATGGATGAGATTCCGTCAGACACATACGGCTTTTGGATTGAAAAATACCCAAGTAGCTGTGTAAGGCAATCTGGATGAGGTTTCGAAGGTTTTGCTCTGAAAGGGCATTGCCTAAATCTTCAATAAACGCGTGTGCTATATTTGTGCCTGGTGTAAGGAGTCGCAAGCAAAGATCTTAGGCAGTGAATTCTGCCAAGCTAAGTACCTAGGTATGTACTGGGTGCCAGCATGACCTGGCTTTGATACGTCCCTTGACGATTTTTCCTGTTCTGCCAGATGTGCAGTTTGCTCCGAAACAGTCATTTCAATGATCCGCAAGGCTGATCAGGGCCGTTTTGTCTGAGGTTCCCATTCGATGCCAGACCCTTTTCAGATTTCTTCCCAAACAAATAAATTTTACTACCAAGTAACTCCAAAGCGATTTGGGTGGGGGCGCCGCCGGGGGGGGGGGGGGACAGACAAGTGTTTCTGGAATCCTTTCCTTGGAACAGCCGCTGTCTGATCAAAATTGCTTTTCTCAAGCGAGTGGGTGGTACGAGTTGGTTGTGGTGCCAGCCTCGTGTTCACTTGGGCCGCTGCCAGCGGCCACTGTCTGGGAGGGGTTGAAGAGGTTTGCAAGGTTGCATCTGCGACCATCCAGGCAAAGCTTGGAAACACAAATCTGCCTCGACTTGTAGTCTCGCCCCCTCCATGCGGTCAGCTGAAGAGCTGGGGGCCGCGATTTCAACGCCTCAAGTCCAGACCCCACAGACGCTGCAGCTTGACATACGATACTTAAGGGGTACCTACTGGCCAATTCTTCCATGAGAGGGCCATCAAAGGTTCTCAGCCGCAGCTTTGATAGGCCGATATTGATGCCCGCAATTGAGAACAGGTTTGTCTGCGCTCAAAATTGGTCAGCTGTGTTGCGACCCAGACTACATAAGTTGTCAGCCAGCTCGATGGAGATATCTAATGAAACGCAATTCAAAGCTCCCGCTTCTGTTCCCAAAGCCCTTGCCACGTACCAGCCACTGCCTGAACAGCAATCCTACGGAAAAGAAAGAAATACAAATGCAGATAGTGCTCGCCGCCTGTTTGGCAGTGCTTCAGCTGAGGCTAGTGTCAGCAGGAATAGAATTCACAAACCCAGCGCCGTGGTTCGATAACGCGGACTTCACCAAGAATGCCGTCTACGTCGAAGGTACAAAGCTCAACCTCGCGTGGTCGGCAACTAACAAGAGCGCTTCGATGTCAGTGTATTTATACCAGCTCGACTCATCTCTTGAGACTGTAGGATCCAATGAGAAGATCATCAGTGAGGCCTTCGTAGTCCCCTCAGACGAGTGATTCCTTACTGGAAGAGGCGTACTGATCTATCATCCTCAGACGGCTCCGTCGGGACCATTAACTTCGAATGGGTAGTCGGGACGACAAAGAACATCACCTTCTCGGAATTGTTCATCCTGTCCATCTACCAGAAATCCCAGTGCTGCCAATACGGCGTCGACAACAGCAGCGTGGTCTTCAACATCACGGGCGCCGACAAAGCGGCAGCGTCGACCTCGTCCACGGCATCGATGCCCACGACGACCACGGCGTCTCCCGCGTCGAGTACGGCCACACTGTAAGAAATAGTTGAATATACAGGCATACAAGCCTGTAGTTTTAGGGATGAAGACACTGAAGGCACTGTAACTGTAAGGTGTATGGGAGTCCAATTGATTACTAATAGGCGTGATACCTTCTATCTTTCCAGTTGATTTCAGAGGGCCCCAGCCCTGATATATATATAGACGTTCAGTGGCCTTTAGGGTCCCCTTCAGCTGTCCTTCAGCTGAATATAGCTGAATAGTTAGTACGTATTCGAAAGCCTTCGAAGCCTTCGAATACGTCAAGACTTTAGTCTTATACGTCAGCATTTCTATTTCACACACACAGCCGGCATCATCGGGAGGCGGCAGCGGGACCCATGACGGTACAAGCAACGTAGGGCTCACGGCGGGGCTCACGGCGGGGCTCACGGGTGCAGCGGTATTCGTCGTGACACTGGCTGTCGCCATGGGCTGCTTCCACTACGGCCGCAGGAAGGGGAGAGCACCCACGTCTGCCCCGCCTGCTTCTTCTTCTTCTTCTTCTTCTTCTTCTTCCTCTTCTGCTTCTGGCCAGAAGGGCTCGTCGGGGGTACTGGCAGGGGCTTCTGGTACCGTGGAAACGAATCCAGACAGCAGCGCTTTGGCGTTTGCTCCGCCGCGGCAGACCGAAACGTCCCGGAACACGGAGGTGGCTGGATGGCCTCGTGAGTTGGACGGCCACTACCTCCCACCGGGCGGTGAAGTCCACGGGCAGCATCTGGGGCAGCATCTGGTGCAGGAGCTCGCGGGTTCCACGGCGATTTCAAGGATGGAGCTCTGTGCGCCTGGAGGCTAGCAGACCGAATGCGAAACCATGAAGACGTATCCGGGTGGGCTTCGGAATCTAGGTTGCGATATACTTGGTCCCAACACGGTGGGTGGAAACATGAAGTTCCGGAAGGCGCTTTTTTTCACAATTCAAATACTAAGTATATATTACTTGGGATGCCAAGGCAGATTTCGTCTTTGGCAACCAATTATTTGCATATGCAAAAATGAGCCAGCGACTCTGTAGTGCGTTGTGCCCGAGGCGCCTGTGACTTCATCGTCCGCGGTTCCGCGTGGCTACCGCTCAACTTCATACAGTTGCAGCACATTCAATTGACTTCGGTCATGCGTGATTGGCTCACAGCAATCCAACGGTCTGACAAACTTGTGTGAGGTATACCCATTCAGCGAGCTGTGCCATGCGCGAGGCACTAATATTGGAGATACTGGCTTCGGCTTCTCCACTGCCGCAGAAGGTCCGTCGAAGAGCCGGAGCGGAGCATCATCAACATCGGATGCTTCAGAGTCTAGTCGTTTCACATCCTTGGCGACCTGTCGTTTCGGCGTTCAGACGACGACTGGCAGAGCTGTTGTGTCAAGGACGACCTGTCAAGAACGACCAAGCTTTAGCAACAAGCTTTTAGCAAACACATCAGACAATACCCAGTGAGAATCACGAGGCCAAGGCGGGAGCTAAGGAAAGGATGCTCATCATCAATTTTACATCATCTATCTCGATTATTTACAGCCCTCCTCCTCGTGAGAAATTTATGGACAAGCCCGCCATTAGAGAATGGGGACCAAATGAGTGTGGGTATGATGCGCTGAAATCCAATGAGACCAAAATCGTAAGAAATCATGAAATACGACGACCTCTAGCTAGTCCAGACTAGCATATTATGTACCATACACCGGCGCCACCAGTAGCAGTAGTAGCCAACTTCACACCTATGCCTCGGTCTTGAGGGCACGAGCGAATCGGCGCTTGGCCAGGTTGTACTCGATGGCGCGCTTCTTGGCGGCGGTGCTCTGGGTGAAGGCAGCGGATCCACCGAAGGGGCCGGCGAGGGCCGAGTTCTGCATGCGGACGATGCAAACGTTGCTGGCGCCGCCGACGGAGCCCTGGCAGGTCATGCCGGAGGGCATCGCGACCTGGACGGGGAAATCGGTGGTCTGGGCGGCAGACAGACCGCCGATGCCGAGGCCGGGCACGTTCTGGGTGACCTGAGCGTCCTGGAAGGCGGTGGGGTCCTGACCACCCGAGGTGGCGTCGATCTGGGCGGTCAAGGGGCCAGCGCCGTCCTGGTTGACCTGGTGGAACATCATGGAGACGGTGCCATCATCGCCGGTGGTGGGCATGCCGGAGGTGGCGGCCATACCAGTGGCGGCCTTGACGGCGGTCTCTGAGGTGCCCTGGGGGGTCTTGGTGCCACCGTTGGCGGCACGGGGCAGGTTGGCGCGGCGGGCGACGTTGGCGGCGTGGAGAGCGCGGGCGGCCTTGACGGCAGAGGTGTTGGCGCTGGCACCGTCCATGAAGACTTGCATCATGGCGGCGGCATCGACTGGGCCACCTCCGTTGGTGCGGCCCAGAGCGGTAGCCTTGGAGGTGCCGATCTCCTTGGTGCGGATGATGGAGGTGTCGGCCTCAGCACCGCAGCCGGGGGAGGGGCAGTCACGAGGAGTGCCATCAGCGACGGAGAGACCGGGCAGGGTCACGCCGTTGGAGCCCTGGACCTCAGTGACGACACCGTGGGCGAAGACCTCGGTGGCAGCGAAAGCCGCAACAAGAATGGCTGATGAGTACTGCATCTTGACGACGAGATTGGGTGGTATGATTAAAAGGATGGGGGTGGATGACGAGGCAAGTCAAAAGAAGAGACTGTGGGGGGTAGGTAAGCAAGTCTTCGGAGCGCCGGGCTCGTGAGAAAGGAAGGCTGGTTGAAGAGAAGGGTTGACGAGATGCAAACTGCTGAAGCTGATGATGATGCTGATGATGATGGAACAGGAGATCTGGTAGCCAAGGAGGAGCAGGCCGAATATCTTATAGAATTTTCGGATGCCATGCCTCTTGGTCCTCTTGGTCCTCTTGGTTCTCTTGGTAAAGAAGCTTGGCTCAAAACTGACAGACTTGGCTGCTCTGGGCATTGCTCTGGGCGCCTGGGCGTCGGGAAACGAACATGCTGAGCCGCGAATCAATGCCTCCGTCATCCTCAGAGATCAGGTGAAGCAATGATCCGACGATGTCCTCGAGGCCGTGGGATGAAATGTTGACTAGGCAGAGTCCAGGGAACCACCCGGGCGCCAGTCCTGCGAGGGGGACAGCGGGATTGACCCGAGAGATCAGCGCAACGAGCAGGCCATTACTGTTGCGATTGGGCAGATCTGCGCAAACAACTCGTGTAGATTGGCGAACAAGAACGTGAGGCTGAGCGGTGTCAAGATTCCTGGGGGTGGGGCCAGGGAACGATCGACGCTGTCGGCCGGGGTCGACCTTTGGAATATTTCCCGCGAGCAATAAGCATAACGCGTGGCGGCGTAGCGAGAGCAAGGGCGGGGCCTGCGGGCGGCTGCAGATTCCGGGCACAGAGCGAGTCGGCCGATGTGCACTGGCCCGGGTGGTGTTTGAATGCTTAGCCAGATGCAGCGTCAGGAGCTGGACGAGACCGCAGTGCACGGTTGCGATTTGCCAGTCTCGTGAAACGACGTCCGTTTAAGCATCTTGAGCCGCACAGGGATGGCCGGGATCTTGCGAGCGACATCAGCCCCTAGCCCCCAGTGCTACCCAGAGCACCCAGTGGAGGGGTTCCCGCCAGCCCCCATACGGCTAGACCCTCTGTCTGCACAGACACGCTCACCACGCGACTACTGTACCCGGGCAGTGCCTGCACGGAAGGCAGTGGGACCGGGACTGGAAGACAGCGGGTTCCACTGGCACTGACTTCAGGGCTTCTCCCTCCCCCTTTCGACATCGTCCCGACAGCCCTGACGTCCAGGCGACGCATGCGCTTTGGACCTTCTACCAATAGCCTCAATGCGCCGTCGGTCTGATGGTAAGCGAATGCACATTTGTCAGGCTCCCCAGCGCCGCCCTCCTTCCTCTCCCAGACCGATACCACGGCCAGACGATTGATTCATCTTGTGGTGCTCCGGACCGAATTCCTCCGACACTACCGAGGATATGGTACGGATGCAAAGTGCCTGGTCCATCACTGATCAGGGCTGTTTTGTCATACACTGATTTGTGAAAAGATCAGATACAGGCAGAAGCAAGAATGGGTATGCCTACAGCATGAACCTGGCCGAGGCAGAATTGTGCCGCAGTGGGAGTCAATATCCACCAGCTGTGACCAGGCCCTCGAGTTACAGTGGCCACCAGTCACAACTCTGGTCTGGGTCTCTGTAGATCCCGATCCGCACGTAGCGCATGGAGAACGACTGCAAATCATGTTTCCAGCCTCTCGAGTCCCCGTCGTCCAAGATCTTCCCCGCCCCCTTCGGTTAGCATCCGAGATAACCTAAGAGCAGACTTCGCGAGCCAAGATACCAAGAAGCTGTCACTGCGGGCCAAGGCCACTTGGACCGAACACCTCGAAATCGCCGAGGGTTATCGCCAAGCTGACCCGATGTTCGGCTGGCCTCTTTCATCTCGACTTCCCAAAGTCAAGATGGAACTTTGAAAGCTGCCGGAGGACAAGACGCAACGGGCTCGCCTACGGTAGCATTATACCCGGGCCTGTGTGTGTGGGTCCGCCCCCTCTTTTTTCTTCTTCTCTTTCATCCCATCTCGACGAGAGGCTTGTCGGGAGTCTCTCTCGCCGGACGTTTCAACCTCGCCCGTGTCTGCCGTCCTGCGTCAAGGCCCGTCAGGAGGGCTGCCGAGAGTGACTCAGCATAAGTCTGTGCAAGCTCTACCCAGTGTGGCAATTCAGTCTCCAATGGCGACTCGAGGAGAAGCGCTGATTCGCGCCTGGCCGTCCCGGACATCCTCTCACACTGGTCAGGTTGCAAGAGCGAAGGAAAACCCCCATCAAACAAAACAGATATGAGCCACGCTGATTGTTTGAGAGGTCATTACCCGGTGAGAGGATAAGTGCCGTCTCGCGCTGCTCAGTCATTTTAAGAGAATTAGCGGTGTTGCAACAAGACTTGTGCTCCACTTGCGGTGAACCTCACGAAGGCGCAGCCAAGCCACCAGACACAAAACTGGATTAGGTGAGATGTCGCCGCGGTTTTTGCTTCAGAGACATATATGCCAGGGGCTTCACACGCGGACGATCAATTATGCCGGTCTCGGCTTTGAGAAAGTCAAGCTGTTCGCCACGGGGAGCATGTCTTCGCTCCACGTTCATCAATGATGATGGCTGATGGTGCTCGGCAGATAGCTCAGACCCCGCGACCTAGGCGACGTGCAAGGGTGACACGGTCTAGCTGATGTGGTCAGAATGGGCACTCTTGAATCTTCCAATTGCCGCGTCTCTGTTCTATCGCTTTCCTCTCGCACCTCTCTGCCTTTTCACTCAGCACTTCGTTTTTCTCGGCTGCCAACTCGGCAGAGGCGATGACTTGTCACGAAAGTTATGACGAAGTTATCTCGACTATCGACGCCGACCCTGATAGACGAACAGTGATTTCCACAACAATCCCTTTGGTCGATGGAGACTGCGAACACGACCTGGTTCTCGTTGATTTGTACCAGAGTGACACCAATTGTGCCCCATGCCACAAATCAAATCCTACTCGACGGTCCCACTACGGCACTACAAGTTGGCATTGTGAGCATCACTGTACTGATGACGGTTTGGAGGATCGGGCCTCTAAATTAGAGACTCCTCGGTGAGTGTACAAAGCGATAGCGTCGTGGCTGTGTCAGAATGCTTTACCAACCGTCGCCTTCAGTTCATGCAGGGCCTCATCATGGAAAGGTAATACATACAATCCAACGAATCGCGTGTCTACCGAGGAAGTCTTGCAGCACCCGAAGCCTCCACCTATCTACCTACACTCCGATCACGACAGAACGCAAGCCGTGAGGCGAAGTTGATCACCCGCGTTCGCATCTCGGCCGGAACATTTGACCGTGGCTTAACCAGGCTCCTCCCTCAAAAGAAATCCTGCCAGGACTTGGGGGCGGCCTACCTGGCCTTCAAGTCTTCACAAACGTGTTGTCTAGTTCTCAAAAGATCGACCGCGATTGGGCCCTCGACAGATACGGAACGGTCAAGTTTGTCGTTACAAGGTCGCGCACTGGCTCCCAGGGAACAATGTGTTATAGGTTCCCGCGCTCTTTGGTAAGGTTCCTCAAGCCCCGGGTCTAAGACTTCAGAAATTTCATGTTCGTTAGAATTTCAGGGTATTCTCCACCTTGGACCCGTGGCCTGCACCTCCTGTGGTTCTCCTACACATACAAGCTGTCGGTCTAGTCAGCTTCGCCCTGTTACAAGGACACCACCCCCTGAAGTCCTTCAACTTGTACTGTGTCATTGAGGAGGCTGGAAGTGAACTCAATACCCATTCCAAGAGGTTCCATTTGAACACATTGGGCACACAGGATCCGTGCTCATGACCATCTTTCTCGATTGCGCCTCGTATACTTATATGAATTCCTAGGTAATGTTTCGAACAGACGGCCGAAAGACAGAAAGAAAAACGAACAAAAGCAACTTCCAAAGACCATTATACGCTTTTTCCCGAGTCTCATAGTTCGATAAACCCATACTGCCTCAACAACCTTGGAATGAATCAAACCTAACAGACTGTACAGTAATTAAGGCAAGGGGTTGGAAAGCAAAAGTCTTCAAGGACTCTCAAGAGGCTGAAAGCTGCTTGTGACTCTGCAAATATACTCGGGACTCGGTTGTCTTAAAATTGACTCAATCCTCATTCTTGGATCCCCTCTCCCACTGTACGTGCCTCGGACGGGCGGCGCATTCCTCCGGTCAGGTGCTTGTACAGACTGATTCCTTCCAGCGCCTGCGGCTGCACCGCTTGTCGATCCAATCAGAGACCCACTGGAAGCCTCCGACGGCTCTCTCGATTGTTGTTCCGCCGCTGAAGGGAACTTAGCGGATGCCAGTTGCTCCGGATTCGGCGGCTGGGAGGCCGTTCTCTCGTCGCTGAAAACATAGAATGTGGACGATCGTCTAAACCTATCTCGCAGCATTGTCCGTCGCTCTCGCTGCTGGGCCGACTCAGAATTTGAATCCGTGGCTGATGTTCGCTGCTCTTGCGATAGTTGAGGTCTGGACGGTGTGGAAGGTCCCGTCTCGGACGGGCGAGAGGCGCCACCTGGGCTGCGGCTGTGCCCCGAGGGCGTCGAAATGCTTAGCATCTCCTCTTGCGTTCCATCATGCGAGCCCGAATCTTCCTCTGAAGATACAGCATCGGCTTCTTTGTGGAGGGAATGCAAAGGTGATGTGCTTGGTCTCGCGCTTGATGCATTCGATGTAGAAGCGGAGCTCGAGGTGGACCTGCGGCCAACTGCTCGTTTTTCACCGGGTCTAGGTTCGCCCAAGGTGTGCATGCCACCATCTTCGACCAAAATGTCGGTCTCGTTCCGAGTGTTTATCGCCAACATTATGTCATCAGCCGTTCTCGTCCCCCTGGTAACCCTTCTGCCTGGTGCGTTCGATGCAGACGCTGAGTTGGCCCTACTGGCAACTGCCTCCCTTCTACCGGGTCTAGGCTCGCCGTTGATGTGTATGCTATTAGGGCGATCTGGGTTTTGTTTCGATACGTCGAGCACATCTGGGGTACTGGACGCGTGCATGGGATCATCATCTTCCCTGGTCGAGCTGGTAACCCTTCTGCGAACGACAGAATCGCCAGGATCGAGGGAATGTGGTGTCGAATCCACTCTTCTCCTTTTCAACTCAGCCGCTGACACAAGCTTTCTCTTTTTGGGGGGATGTGCGGAACCCTCAGTGTACTTGTCTGACTCATCTTCAGAGACTCCAGAAGCGCGTGACGATGGCGTGGTATCTCTCGAGACCGACGCCGCGGTTCCCCACCAACTTGCGGGTTTTCGAGGGACGAGGACTACTGTCTCGAAATGATGTTCGAACTTCCGTCAGAGCGCCTAAATCGACTCTTGGTGTACCTTCACTGCTCGAGCTTGCAGAGTTTTGGCGTGGTTGTGTCTCTCTACTGGCCGAGTGTTGAGGTCCTCGACGAGAGGCGCCGGCATCGGTATCGCTGCCATGAGTAGTGCCGCCAGGCTGATACTCTATGCTGTCGGATGCATTTATTTGTGATGGACCGGTTCGACGCCTTCGTTGTGCCCGAGAGGCTCTGCTGCGTGAGGCTCGGCTTTCGATTTGACCTGGCGAGTTGAGTACGCCTCCATTCCCTCGGTCAAATATACTGGCATTGGTACCGCCTCGCGCCGTGCTGGTTGCTAAAGCTTCCACTGGTCGAACCGGACGGCTGGTGCCGCTTGGATTTTCTTGGGCCGGAGTACTGGTTTCAGTGTCTCTTGATGGGGTGGAGGCCTGCGACAGCTCAGGAGACGGGATTTGTCTTGTACTGAGCTGCGCGTTGCTGGCAGCACCCACACCTCTGGTAGCCGGTACATCATCGACACCGGAAGGAACCTTGTGGCCTCTCGCGTGGCTGCTTCGGGTGGGCACGGGTGCCATTTTGGCGAACCTTGGAAGGCCCAATTCAATATTACTGCACTGCCACTCTGCGACGTCGAAGTTCTCAAGTACGATCACGGCGCCGGTCGGACAGAAACGAGCAGTCCAACCGGCGTTTGAGAGTAATTGTGACTTCCCAGGTTCGCGTGAGATTCCCCGGGGATCATCTTAAGCGTCTGATGGCTGGTCGTGTGGGCTGCCGTTCATATCATTATCGCGATCCTGGAAATGCGGTAGCGGTATAATGTTGTCTGGTGAATAGGATGTGTCCAAAATCCAGACTGTAGTCGGGAATGTCCGTCGCAATGGATGTTGATGTTGATTGTTTTGGTCGGGCAATGATGTGAAGCGATCTGAGGAGATGATTTGTAGACAAAACCGGCCGAGCTCAGCCGTTCCTTCTTAGGATCCAGAAGACCTAGCCAACATCCATCCTTCCTTCCTCATCACGGGCCCTTTCGACGTCAAAGTAATTGCCGTCGACTCGTCACCCACGCTTCCGAAGCTGTGACTAGTGGGACCTGCACCATCGATCGATCATCGCACCGAATAGCCAAGGACTCATGCCGTCAAGCAAACCCCACCTCATAAGCCTTATCGCGTACGACTCACATTCACCTACTTGTGTCGATCAAGATCCCAAGGATGGCCATAACACGCAGGTACAGAATCCATGATTTGTGGGTCGACCGACGGGTAAGACGTTTCACACCTTGGGACAAGTGCATTTGGTGACTTTTCTAACCCTCGCAAGCTTGAGGTGGGAAGAAGATTGACGCATCCCTATATCAAGGTAAGAACAAGGTCTGTCGCCTGCCTGTAGTGTCTCGGAATCTGAAGAACACTGCCGGTGTACCATGGTCAGAGTGTATCATGTGCAGCGAAGTGGAAAACGTTCCTCAATTCATGCACTTTGTCACTTGTCCATCGGTCCAGTTCAGAAATGACTTCTTGCCGTTGTGAGCCTGCCGTGAGTAAAGACTCCCGAGTTCATGACAAAAGGACCTAACTGCTAGAGGACTCAAAATTAATCAGTGCACAGCTGGATGAGTACATCAATCTTGCATACCCGTGAATGATGTATTTCTGCCATCTGTTCACTGCCCGAGCGTTCTTTCGTGTATGCTCAGATTTGTATCATTATCATCCTTGCTGTCATGCCGATAAGATTCCAAGCCAAGCAAGAAGAAAGAACAAGCGACCTAGGTAAAGAGAGAGAGGAAAGGAAGGAAAAGGAGAAGTCAGAGTCGAGGAGGGCACACTATGACAGATACGTGGAATGGTGCGTTTCATCGTTTCGTCGTCAGATGTCTAATAAAAGGAGAATAGAACATTTGAAATGCAGAAACAAGGACACTAAACGTATCCAACGTCGAGATATATGAGCTAGTCAACAGATTGCTTCAAGAGAGGCATACCATAGGAACCAAAGTCCCACAAGAAGGGAATGCCATGTTCAATGATTACCTAGGTAGGGAGCGGTCCCTGGGTTCGTTGAGTAATCGATCATGTTTCAAAGTGAAGCGCTGAAACCCATGGTGAGCGAACGGCATCCCCTTCCTGCCAAGGGGTCATATGCTGGCAAGATGGTCCGCAGTCAACAATACCATCATAGCCCGTCCTGGCGCTTTCTCGTCTTCCCTCTGGGCGCATGCGATGGCGTGATCGTCAAGGGCGGACGAGCATCTCTCCGCACCTGTGGGAAGCTGAACGATGGGCCCGTCTGCGAGTGCGGCTGTGGTGGAGGCGGTGGCATGTCTCGGGCAATCCCGGGCCAAGCCAGCATTTTGATCATCATGCCCGGCTCGATCAAATCATCCCAGAGCTCCGGGAGGATCGTAGCACCTCTGCAGGGCTTGGGCAGTAGGTGGGACGGAGGGCTTGTCGGTGTTATGCTGTTGGCAGAGGGGCCGGACATGGAGAAGCTGGCGATGGCTGTCTCCAGAGGATCGAACGTCGAAGGGTAGCTGGCAAGTGTCGACTTGATGGCTGCTGCGATTGGGTCTACCCACGCGTCCTGAATGATGAGGTCGTAGTGTCCTGCGATGATGTGTGGCCGGAGGTTGTCGATGTGTGTGAACGCTGAGTCTATCAGCTTCTTGGTTCCCTGGAATCAAAACTAAGTCAGTCCTTTTCACACAAATTTACCTAGGTGTACGGGTATCGCCTGACCTTCCATGTCTTGGCCTTCTTCCAAGGGAAGATATAAACTCTGCCGACACAATCAATAACTAGACACTAGGTATTAGCTTGCGGGAACGAAGCACAAAGCAAGTTTGGAATCCGTGACAGTAAGAAAGGGGTGCCTACATCTGATCGGCAGCTTCGGTGCTGGATCACCGGCATCCTTTCCCCATGGAACGTTCTTAGTGATATGAGCAACTTTTGAAGCAGAAGGCTGTGAATATTTCTGTAGGGACGCTGAATTCTCGGCGTCCTTGCCTTTACTCGGTTTCGGAGTATTCCGATCCTTGCCCGGACTCTGAGCGTCGATTTTCTCGTCTTGAGCCTCGGCTTTGATGTCTTCGCAACGAGGTTCGCCCACCATCGGTCCGAAAGAGACATACAGGCTTTGAGTGGATGTTGAACTTGGCAGAATTTGGGGAGACAAGTTAGGTCTTGTCAAGTGTGACCGTGGTGCGTCGGCGCTCTCCCCAACTTTCGGTGGCTCTTCTTCTCGAGTACGAGTCGCTTCGGGCTGTTTGTTCAATTTGTCATCGGTAGAAGGCGATGGCCTTAGTGTGTTGTCCGAAGCAGCCCCATATGACACTGTCGGGCCATGAGCACCTGAGTTGTTACTGTCCAGCGCTTCTTCTGAGTCGGATAGTGGCTCAAGTCGTTGGAGACCGTATAACCTTTCATCGTGCAGCAACTCGGTGCTCGATCCGCTGGTATTCCCACCGTCGGCTCTCACCTGGATTGGAGGGATATGCGTTCCCTGCGGGGAGGCCGCATGACCCAGAGTATCCATGATGGCGGCGGAGGACGACAGGTCACAGGCCCAGAAACTTGAACCGATCCTCACAGAACGCAGCGGGAAATGGTAGCGCGGCGACTTCGATCAGATGAAATCACCTCTGCCTAACAGACTCGCTGTTTTGCTCGTCCTTTCAGGCAACATTAGAGAGCGATTAGGATCTGCGCGAGCGGATGCCCGCGTGCCTTAGTACGAACCTGAAATGCATAGGGGTGAACGTGTGCCGGTCAGAAGATCAAAAAGCAGCACAATGAGGGGCAGTAAGCAAGTTCGGACGGTTGCACATGTGATTGGTGAGGAGTTCAGAGGCCGGTAAGCTGAGATCTATTGGTTGTTGCAGATTGAGAGTGGCGCACAACATTGCTTGTGCCCACCTGGGCAACATTGGAATTCACGGATCGTGAGAAGCTAAGGGCTTACGTACAATATCTACCTACATATGTAGATACCACTTTGAGGCCAAGGATATAGTTCGTAACGTCGATCTATATCAAAGAGCAATCTGGGGCCAGAAAATCCACAATAGGGCATTTGCAGCCAGGCATCTGAGGCATGTAGGCATACGGCCAAAGGTAAGGGCTGACAGTGAGGATATAACCAGATTCGAATATTGGAGGTTTAACAATGTCTGTCACGTTGAGCGGCCCGCCATCTGGGCACTCTTCGAAACCTGACCCGCCCAGCTCGCTAAGAGGCCGTCGTCGGCGACGATGTTCGATGTGACAAGGCGCGGACGACCGAGAACCTGTTGTGTCTGGGGCTTGCATTGCGTCGGGTTGGATGTCGTGGAACCCGCTCAGCAGACGACTGTCAGCACTTCCAAGGTCGAGGTGAAAAAGGGGAGGGCTCAGACTGTGGTAGCAAAGATGGCCGGGGGGGGGAGGGGGGTTATATTCACAGGGCTTTCACTGGAAGGGGCAGCTATTTGAATGTGGCCGTTTGAAGCGTCGATAACTTTCCTTTCTTTCAATACAAAGCCGTACACAACACTTTATTTGACCCCCCACCAGCGCCCACACAGACGCAGCTTTCAGACGAGCTGCCGGCCTGCCCAAATGATTACAGTACTTGAATAAGCTGAGAGGGGATTGCGACGGAGGTAAAACAGAGAGAACGTGAAACTTAATGGCGACCGACCCCCTTTCAAATACCATATGCAGACAGATGTTAAACAGGCGCTGGTTCGCGTCGAGCTGCTTAATTTGAGATCAGTGACTGGCACATTTTGCAACAGGCTGTTGGTCGATCTCATCCGTCCCCCGCAACACTACGAGTAAGGCGTTTCTACCGAGGATGCCATATTCTCTGGCTGAAAGACGGAGGCAAAGGCTCCAGCCTCTCGTATTCTTTGGAAAGTATTTACTCAAAACTATAGAAGAAGTTATATGATCAAAATTACCCAGGTGGACCTACAAGACTTGAAGAGGTGTTAAAATATCTAACTTTTATGTATTGGTTCAATATGTATCATGTGCCCTGTAGGCACACAAAGTAAAGCTCATAACTTCATGTATGCAATATGCAAAGAGATCTGGAAATCTAGTAACATTTCGGTTTGGTGTTGTGTCCTACTACAATTGTTGTCACCATGTAGAGATAATGCGGAAGGTGTCAATTCTTATGGATTCACGTCTTTCACATTTACACACATGGTAAAGTGTCTCTCTGAACAAGGCTCTCTAGATCTCAGTCATATCCCACTTGCCAGCTTCGGAGACTGCTCCTACTTAGCGGACTGTCTTGATTTTGGCTTAGCCCGTACTAAAGACAAAGCAAAGTATGGGGTGGACCCCTGCAGTATCTTTGCAAATTACCAGATTTTTCAATTTAGAGTAAATCTCATATCATGAAGTATCATTCCTTCAACTTAGTATGCTCGTGTTCTCGTTGGCCAAGTCGCAGTGAAAACGACAAAGTGGAGACGAGCAAAACATCAGGCCGGAAGTGTGGAGAGACTGGGTATGTAGAAAGAGGCTACTAGTACTTGTCTCTAATATTGGAGATTGGTATACAACTCTTTGTAAATGAATTTCTAATCAGAAGAACAAATAGCCATTATCTATGTAAGGGCAAAAGGGTTGATTGTATTGCGCCTAGCTAGAAGGAAGGAAGGAGGTTGAGCTACGGCCCTAACGGCCGTGGGAAATAGGTGTAGGCGTTAGCTGGCGGCCCTGCACAGACCACCTAGCTATGCCACACACCTCCTTAGCTAATACTATAATTAATCTAGCTTATTAGTATTTATTTCCCTTATGTATTTTAACTTAAATAGCTACTTAAAATAAGTTTATATATATTTGTTTTATGTTAGTTTTGCGGAGCATTTGCTTTAGCGATAAATTTATTTATTTAAGCTTGCAAAAATTAAAAAAACTAAATAAAAAGTAGTTAGTTTTAGTAGCCAAAGATTAAAATTTTAACCAGACCTATTCGTTTTTAAAAGTTCTTATGTGTTACAACCAAGGCCAAAGAGACCTGGTTGTAAAGTGCGGGGTTAGGGTTTGCTAGGGCCTTATAAAAACCCCTCAGCAAAGCCGTACAAAGACCGGCACTTCCCTCTTTCCCCTTTAAGATTCAATTCAGTATAACAGCTACACCTAAGCAATTAATCCTTCCTCCCTTTACAACCAATGTAATCGTTTTGCCTAGTAATCTTTATGTCTAACAGTTTTAAATCTTCTCTTATCACTACCTAAAATGCTCTTATAAATAAAATAAGGCACTAATGCCTCTAATAAAAAAAAATCTTTATATTAGGCTACTTAGCAATAAACTTTTTAAAAAGAGTCATTTAACTTAAATAGCATATACTTAAAATAATAACCTAAAAAAACACTTAAAAAACCTTTATCTAATAAAATTGCTATTTTTAAGTAAATAATTTAAGCTTTGCTTAATAATAAAAATAAAAGTTTAGCAAAAAACTTAAATCTTACTATTAAAAAACTTTCTGCTAATTGCACTATAGGCTAATATTAGACTTAAAGGTTTAAGGTTTTAATAGCCTAAACAATAGCATTAAAAAAGTTAGATAGCTTAACTAATAAAGCTATCTATGCTTATAATATTCTTAAGCTAATTGCCTAATGTTAATAAGATGCTTATTATTAAAATAAAGCTTAAAGAGATAAAGAGCTTTGCAGCTAATATAAGTTTAATTAAGATAAGTTATAAAAGTATTTTTATAGGTTTTAAAAAAATTGCAATAATTAAAAACTTATAGTATCTAAGCAGATTAACAAACTTAAACAATGTAAAGCTTAAGCATTATAATAATTTTATAAAATTCTAAAAGCTTTAAAATTCTCTATAAAGCTATACTTAACTAATAAATAATAAGCTTTAACTTTTTTTTTATAAGCTTTAGCTATAGTTAAAAAGCAAGCTTATATATACTTACGCTAATTAAAAAATCTCTACAAAGCAATAAAAAATAATTAACCTTACTAACAATTATTAGCAAGCTATTTTAAAAAAGCTTTAGAAATGCTATAAAACTAATCTCCTAAGCAATATATTATCTAAGGCATTAAAATATTATAGGGGAAATAAGCCT